>JAODAL010000562.1:285000-296149 GCA_025379985.1 Phyllomedusa bahiana
AAAAAATTTTTTTTTTTTTTTTTGGGGAAAAAAAAATTTTTAAAATAAAAAAAATTTATTTTATTTTTTTTTTATACTTTTTTTTTAAAAAATTTTTTTTTTAAATTTAAAAATTTTACAAAAATTTTTTAAAAAACAAAAAAAATTTTTTATTTTAAAAAAAGGGGGTTAAAATTTTTTTTTTTAAAAAAAATTTTTCCCCTTTAAATTTTAAAAATTTTTTTAAAAAAAAAATTTTTTTGGGAAAATTTTTTGGGAAAAAAAAAAATTTTTTTTCTTTGGGAAAAAAAAAAAAAAACCAAAAAAAAAAAAAAAAAAAAAAAAAAAAAAAAAAAAAAAAAAAAATTTTTTTTAAATTTAAGGGGGGCCCTTTTTTAAAAAAAAAAAAATTAAAAAAAAAAAAAAAAGGGAAAATTAAAATTTTATTTTTCCCCCAACCCAAAAAATACCAAAAAGGGGGGAATGGGGGCCCTTTTTTTTTTTTTTAAAAAAAAGGGGGGGGAAATTTTTTAAAGGTTTTTTTTGGAAAACCCAAAATTTTCCCCCCCCGGGGGGCCCCCCCCCTTTAAAACCCCCCAAAAACCCCCCTTTTTAAAAAATTTTTAATTAAAATTTTTTTGGGTTATTTTTTTTTAAAAAACCCCCAAAAACCCCCCCCGGGGGGGGAAAAAAAAAAATTTTTTTTTAAAAAAGGGGGGGGGGAAAACCCGGGGCCGGGGGGACCCCCTTTTAAAAAAATTTTTGGGAAAAAAAAGAAAAAAAAAAAAAAAACCCCCCCCCTTTGCTTTTTCCCCCTTTTTTTTTTCCCCCTTTAAAATTTTAAACCCGGGGGGGGGGGAAAAAAAAATTTTTAAAAAAAGGAAAAAAAGGGGGTTTAAAGGGGAAAAAAAAAAAAAATTTTTTTTTAAAAACTCCTTTAAAAAAAAAAAAAATTTTTAAAACCCCCCAAAAAAAGGGGTTTCCCTTTTTAAAACCCAAAAACCCAACTTTGGTTTAAAAGGGGGGAAACCTGAACCTGCTTGGGATATGAGGTTTTTTTTCCTTTTTAATGGAGTGAAAAGATTTTAAAAAAAAAATTTTTTTTAAAAACCTTTTGGGAATACCAATTTTTTTTTTTCTTTAACAATAAGGGGGTTTTTTCCCCAAAACCTTTGGTTTTTTTTGGGAGTTTCAAAATTGAAATAAATTTGGATTGGTTGTATGGCAACAGGCAAATCTTAATGTTTTTTTAGCTTTTTTAAAAATGGGGCCCCCTTTTTTAAGCTGTTTTGGGCCCCCCTGTGTTATTTTAGACCTCTACTTTATATATTATACTTGTACTCATTGTAATACACACATACTAATGAGAGGGATGATTTAGACCAAAAAAAAAGGCCATAGGACCCTTTCCCGATTCAAAGGGGTTCGATCTCCGGAATGAGAAAGGCTGGTAGTCATTTTTCCCCAACAAGCAATTGTAAATGAAGTACTTCAAGAGCCTTTATTATGATCTGGTATAATCCACAGATTAAGCAGATTCCCTTCTTGGTACTCTGTTTCCCAAAAACCAGGGGGAGAGCGGGAAAAAATCTCCCTTTTGGAGAGCAAACCAGTTGGGGGGCGCAGTGGCTTTTCCCGCTCCCTTTTCCTTTAAAAAAATTGTGATATCCTTTTAAAAAACCCCCAAAAGAGGAAAAAAGGAGGCGGGAAATGAGGGCAAACTTGGAGCCTATGGCTCTGTCCTCACAACATGTATTTCAAGTCGGAAACCACACAGATTCCCATTTAAAATACTCGTCTAAAACCAAAAGTAAACTAGTCACTGGAGGAGGTCACGCAGACTATCCAGTAGATCTGTGACTAGATGATGTCACTGGATGAGGTCACACAGACTATTCCCGTTGATTGGACAAAATGGGTGTCACTGGATGAGGTCACGAGGGGCTATCCGGGAGTTCTGGGACTAGATGATGTCATGGATTTAGGTCACACAGATATGCATTAGGTTGTGACCCAGATGATGGGCACGGATGAGGTCAAAACAGACTATGCATTAGGGTTCCCCTGACTTGATGATGTCAGGGATGAGGGGACAAAGATATCCAGTGATCTGGACTAGATGTTTTTCAAATGGATGAAGTCATGAAGACCATGCAGTAGGTCTGTGACTAGATGATGTCACCGGAAAGAGGTTATTTCAGATTATGCTTTAGGTTGTGACTTGGGTGAAAGGGCACTGATGAGGGCGTGTCCCCTTACCCGGTTTAAATCTGTGTTTGGATAATGAGATCACCCGAATTGGTATTGTGTGAAAAAACCCTCAGCCATCCCCCTAAAAAATCTGCCCGTATTATATTGTGCCCTTTGAATTGGGATGTGTATGTATGGGTTCAACCCTCAAAAAAATTCAAACCTTATTTGTATAACTCCCCCCGTTTTTATATTTACTGGTATGTTTTGTGTAGATTTGCCCGTGCTCCATAATTTACCCTGTGTTTTATTTACTTAGCCCCGATATTCCCCCTTTAAGTCTCGCTTTTGGTGGGCCCGTTGTTAAAATCCCCCCAAATTTTCGACCCCCGGGTTTTAATTTATGCTTGCAAGGAACCTTTTTATTGTCAGAAAAAATCAGTTTGGTTAGGTTCTGAGACCCTCGGTTCTGTGGCATTATTTATTTCCCTGCCCTATTTGGAAGTAAATATTTGAAAATTTAAAACATGATCATCAGAAATAGGCCAGAAAAAGAGACAGAAGTGAGCTTTAAAGGGGGCTTGAAGGATCACCCGCTATGTGGTAACTGGTTTTTTAAAAATACACCTTTTTTCCCCTATGCTCAATCTTGCTATCTAACCTTTTAGCCATTGCCTCCTTTCCCACAACCCCAAGTGTCGCCCCCTGAAAATTTCTTTTCCAATTTAGCGCCTCTCTCCCCCCTCACTATGTATACATCCCAAAACACTGTTTTCCCCTTTTTTAAAAAACCCCAAAAACCGCCTCCATAATGTCGCACAAACACCCCTCTTTAAAAACCTAAACCAACCCGCTGTCATTTTCTTTCTCCCGTTCTTGCTGAAAGGGGACATCTCTCCAAAACCCCGGCCCACCCCTTTTAATGCTCACCCCTCCTCCCCCCTCCAAAAGAAAAAAATGCTTTAAACTGGGTTGCTATTTGCTGTACGTCTTTTTTCCCGCCCAAAAATTTTTCATGTGCTCTGTGGGATGCCCGATCTGTTGGTACAAAATCACTGTGTATGACCTGTTTCCCCTCTAAATCCCCTTTAAACCCCCTCGCTCTCACTGAAACATGGGGGTCCAGCAATCAGGGGCACCGCTTCCCCTTTCTGCCCCACTATGGCGGCCTACTTTTCAAAAAAAACCCCCCCCAGACCCGGGGAAAAAGGCGGGGAGGGGTTGGGATATTCTCTTCCACACTGCATTACCAAAGGGCATTCCCCCCCGCAAACCCCCCCTCACTTTTTCCCCTTTCCCTTTTAGGTCACACTCTCGGGCTCCCTTTTTGGGCCCTTTTTTCCCCAGAATCGCCATTGTGTACCCGACCCCCCCGGGTCCCCCCCGCCAGTTTAAAGGACATTTTGGCCGCCCGGGGTCCCCCAAATTCCTCTCCCCTGAAATACCCCCTTCATTAAAGGGCGATTTCAAACCCTCCCCACGACAACCTATGTTTTTCCTTTGCCTCTCGGTTTTCTTTCACTAAAAATCAACTTTGGCCTTTTTGCAATTTACAGATTCTCCCACCCCCAAAAGGGTGGGCACGCTCCCTTTATTGGTTTTCTGCAGTCATCATCAATTTTTTAACCCCCCCCTAATTCTCCTTTTGCTCTCTCTGATCCCCAACCCTTTTTTCCTTCACTATCCCCCAATTCCCCAGCCCTTTTCTGGGGCAAAACCCGCCCAAACATCCATCCAAAAAAACATTCGCTCCATGAATCCCCTCAGGAATCCCTAGACAAAAATTAAAAGTCCCCACTGCCCCAAATCTCCTCCCACTCCGTCCCGACCTGGTGTCAAGCCAAAAATTCAATGAAAACCCCTCTAAAAAACCCCTGGAATGGTTTTGGGACCCCTCAGACCCGCCCAACCCGGTCAGCGCCCCAGCCTTGGCACACACCTCAGAAATGCCTTTCCCGCAGCGATGTTTTAAGGTGTGCTGGAGACTTGGGAAAGTCAAAGGGGTACCTGAAAATTTTTCTCCAAACAAATTCATGCTCAGCACTTACCACACTGCCCTTCTGGCCCAAAAAAAAAATATTTCACCCCCTCATATTTCCCCATTTCACAACAAACAAAACGCTGTTTGACCTTTCCATCCTCCTCAGCCCAAAAGTCAGGCCCCCGTTTACTGACCTCTTGGCTGAAGACCCGGCCCCCTTACTTCCAAAAACAAAATAGGGCAGTATCCGGCAAAAAATTTCATCTCAATCCCCCAAGAAAAAACCCCCACCCCGCCCCCTCCGGGCCCTCCCCCTTTTGTCTCTCTCAGCCCTTGACCCAACGACAAAAAGAAGAAGTGGGGCCCGGGTTCTTTTCATTTTGTTGCCCTACCACCTGCCCCTAGTGACCCATTCCATTCCCCCCTTGTCCAAATCTATCTCTCCGCTATCATCTCCCCTTTACCGCAAACTTTTAACCCTTTTTTCTTCTGGGATCTTCCCTCCTCTTTTAAACCCCGCCATCATAAACCCCCTTTTTTAAAAAAACCCCCCTCTGGGGCCCATCCCGTGATTTTAACTACCCCACCCGTCTTTTAACCTGCCTTTAAACTCAAAAACCTGGAACGCTTTGGGTTTCTCCGTTTAATCCCCTATTCTCTACAAAAATCACTTCTCGATCCCCTTCAATCCCGGTTTTTTCACCTGCACTCCACAGAAACTGGGTTAGTTAAAGTTTTCTAAAAAGATCTCCCCCACTGCCAAATCACGGGCAAATACTGTTGCTGCTTTTTCCTGGAAACTCTCTGCAGCCCTTTTTACAATGTGGATCCCACCTTTCCTTCCCCCTTGCCCCAGCCCATTGGCTTCCCCGGACACCCCTCTCGCTTTGTTCTTTCCTACCCCCCTCTGACCGCTCCTTCAGTGGGGCTCATTTGCTTTTTCTACCTCCCCTCCTCTTTTCCCCTTTTTGTCGGGGTTTTCCCCAGGGGAAACAGTTTAAGGGCCTCTCCTTTTTTTTTTAATTTAAAACCCCCATTGGAAAACCATCGCGATTTGGCTTCCAGTACCATCTCTATGCTGATGGGCCCCCCAATTATAACCCCCTCCTCCCGAGGGCTTAAATCCGCCCTGATACAAAACACCCCGTGATGTCTGTCCGCTGGCTTTGACATAAAGCCTCTCTCAAACTGAAACTAAAACCCCATAAAACGAAAAATTCTTGCTTTCCACCCTTTTTTAAAACCCAACCCCCACCCTGCTATCTCGGTTCAGTGTGTGGCACCCCATAACCCTAGGCAAACAGGGACCCCTGTTTTTGGGGTAATACTAGATTCTATCTGTCCTTTTACCCCTTATATCCAAACCCTTGACGTCTCCTGTCATCTGGAAACCCCAAGAACATCTCCAAAAAACCGTACTTTTTCACTGTGGGGGAAAAAAGCTCAAAAAACCCCCAATTTTTGCTCTTATTCACTTGTTTTGGGCTTTCTTTCAACTCCCTTTCCCCTTTTCGGTCTCCCTCTTGCAAAAATCTCCCTCGGGAATTTGTTCGAATGCAGCAGCCCCGGGTTGTTTTTTCTCTCCCGCCGCTATACGGGGGCCCCCTAACCCCCCGTGCAGCACTGCACTGGTTGCCCCTCCAGTAAGAATACAAAATTTAAAACACACTTCTTTACCCCTAAAGCCCCTCCCAGTGTTGCTCCCTCCCCACATTCCCCTTTTTCTCGTTTTACCAACCCCACCCCTTTCCCCTCCGCTTTTGTGATGATATCAGACTTTTCCTCAATCATTTCCCAACCTCCCAAAGCCGTTTTCCAAAATTTCCACGTGCCCGCAACCCGGTCCTATGGAATATTCTACCGCGGGCGTTTAAACACATTCACAACCCTCCCCAGTTTTAAGAGGGCCCCGAGAAAAATCTTCTCAGCTGGCCTACCAAGGGTTCCCCAACTTTATTCATACCCGCAATTTCCTACACTAGGGCACTAAAAGGCACTTATTGTATATTGATGTATGTCAGGGTGGGGTGGGTCCCAATTTCTATTTTAAACCCCCTTTTTATTTTTGGTAAATGGTGGACCATAGAAAATGAGCATTCTTAACCCTTTGTCTCACCCCTACAAACCTTTTAAAAGATTGTAAGCTCTCGCGGCAAAGGGGCCCCAAAACCTGTGGGCTTTATTTGAAAATTCTTTTAAAAGTGTTTGTTTTGTCTGTATTTACACCTCTAAATTTTTAAAATGCTGCCCGGGTTTTGTTTTTGGCGGGGGCCTATATAAAAAAAAAATTTTTTATTTTTTTCACAGGTCAGAACCCGTGACGTCATTTTGGGAAAAAGTAGTGTTTAGGGTTTTGTTTGAAATGATAATGGCAGAGGATGTTGACAGTCACACATTCAAACTATGATGGGGAAAAGGGCACTGGGTAAAGGGTACAAAATTATGATCTTTTTGTTGGAGAATTACAACCCTATTTTAGGGGGGGTTCCTTTTTTATTTCTGAAACCGGGTGACAATCGAACCTTCCCGGGTATACCGGGAAATGCCCCTTTATATAAATCTGTACAAAACAGAAATTAAAAATTTGGGGGTTTTTGTCATCCCCTTTGGGGGCGCCGGGCCTCTAATAAAAATTAAAATTTTCCCGGGGTGCTTATTTGACCAGAGATGGCTGGCATTAAACTTAGGGCAAGTCTGGAGAAGATTTACAATTGAAGCGGCGGGGGCACAGCATCCCTATAAATATGTGAGAGAAATGCAACAGCAAGACAGAATCTCCCGGCACCGAGCAATAAGAGGCGGGAGGGGCACAGCAATAAGCGTCTGGCGCCTCTGCTGATAGACACAGAACTGACAGGCGGCAGGATTAGCACAGACAGGCGGCTTCCTAAGGCAGCTTATGTGCAAAGAGCAGAGATGACCCTGTCACTTCTCCAGCAGCCAGAGCTGATCTCTGGAAAATAGAGAGAAGAGCAGAAGAGGAATATGGCGGGGCCCCTCAACATACCAGGAAGGGCTCAAGCTTAAATCGCTGTATAATGCAACCAAAGTTCCCCTTTTTAAAATCTCTACCCTTTTTTGTCCGTGAATGGAATATTCTTATTTTTAAAAATGGAGGGGTGAAAAAAATGTTAAAAGAAAAATACTATTCCCCCAAATCTCGGGTTTGCTAAAATTGTATTTTAGTCTGACAAAACCTTGGAAGCGAAGAAAAACAACAGCACAAAAGTCCCCTATTTTTCCCGATAATTTGTGACAACGGGATCTTTATTTAAAACCTTTCAAACAGATCTTTTTTCCAAAACAAGGGCTATATTTTGTTTTTTAAAAAAAATTTGGGCCCCATCATTTTGGGGTTTTTTACATCAGCCCCGGGGCATAGTCGTAAGAAGTTGTGTGGTTTGCTGGCTTGGTGGGTTTAAAAGACGTTTGATAGGCTGTCTGAAACCCATTGCATATGGGACTCCCAAGCAAACGGCTGGTCACTGCACCACTGGTAACGAAGTTGTATTAGCAAAAAAGGCTTTCATATTCACAGCAGTATTGTAATTTGACCCCTGTTGATTGGCAAAGGGTTGCCCTTTTCCCAAAAAGCCCTGTTTTCTGGTTAAAAGGGGTCCTTTGGGGGGTTTTGTCATGAAAATCATTTTTCAAATTATGCTGCAAATTATGCCTTTTTTTTTTTTGTATAATCTGTGCCGAGGATCCCACCCAAAACAGCCCGTTATGGGGCCTAAAAAACTCTCAGCTGTGAGATATTTTAGGGAAAGTACGGGTTTCATTTATTTTGGGGTGGGAAAATTTTCCCCTATTGCTTTTTGGGAACCGTAACCTGGGTTTAACCACCATCTGACTGCCCTGGAACACCCCAAAACGGATGGGAACCCCCCATTTTTTTGGGGGGTGTTTACACAAGTTCCCCCCCGCTGTGGCCCGTTGGTTCAACCCCCAGTGGGAAACCTGGCTCATGGAGTCCTGTCCCCCTGTCCTGTTCTACCGTCTAGCCCAAAAAGCGTGTTTTCAATTTTGGGGCTAGCGGAAAAATAAGGAGAGAGAATTGTGCTGCCGCTGTATTGAACTCACAAAGCATCGCTTTTGTGTTAAAGTAGGGAAAATTTTAATGGCTGATTTTTTGATTTCTGAATTTTTTTAGCGTCAAACCTCGTCTAACCTCTCCAAAAAGCGCACTTTTTTTGAAGAGATTTTTTAAATTGGATTTGATCAGGGTTTTAATGAAGTTTTCCCCAAAAAACTGCTTTCTTTCCCAAACAAACCCCTACAAAAATAATTGCCAGGGGAAAAAACCGAATGAAAAAAAACGCCCCAAAAAACCCACCGAGGTTTGGATTTTTGGGTTTTTAAGTTCTCCATTGGGTTACAAAGGGGGTTAAACATTAAAAAGGGTTTAAGAATTGGGCATGAAAGCTTTTTTTTCAGGCTCCCAAAAAAGGGGCAAAAAAAAAACGGGGAAAAAACCCATCGAGCTGTTTTAAACCCAAAGAAAATGAACTGAAAGGTTTTTTTTTGCGCGGTTTTTGGGCGCAAAATGCTCAAAAAACCCCGTTTAAAATTTAGACATGTGGAACTTTCCCTAAAGGCTTCCCGTCCACATTTGGGTTCCGACCTTTTTAAAAACTTGTCCCAAAACGGAAAGAAAAAACCCCCATTGTTTACCCCCAAAAGAAAAAAAGGGTTTTATTTTTTGCCCGGGCGTTTTTTTTAAAACATAAAAAAACCCCCTTTGAACAAGTTTTCTCCTGCGTAAATTTCCCCGGGAAAATTTTACTATTGGGGTCAATGGGGATGGCTAAAAACCTCTGTTAGATGCATCCAAAACATGTGTAAGACGTTTTTGGGTGTGGGAACCGCGTCCCCAAAAACCCCCATAAAACTGGGAAATTTAACTCGTTTTTGACTGTAAAAACCAAGGAAAAACAAAAACCCCAAATCCACGAAATACTTGTTTTAAAAACCCCGTGGTTTCCCAAAGCGGTTTTTTAACAGTAGAATCCCCTTTTGGACGTGCCCTAAACCAACCCCCAAGTTGTTTTTTTTAGGTCCAAAATTGAAACAAATTCCCTTTTTGTTCCGGAACCCGACTGAAAACCCTAAAAATTTATGTAACAAAAAAAATCAGGGGATTCACTAAGGCTTATGTCTCAACTGCAAATTTTCAGGGCGTTTTTTTTTTTTTTCATTTTTTTTAAACGCTGGAAAAAAAAAAATCTCAGACTAATTTGTAAAAACGTTTTTGTTGTCCCCCCACAGAAGGTTTTTTTTTCTGCTTTTTTTATTTGCCCGGCGTTTTTTAAAATTTTGCAAAAAACGGCTAGGGCAGAAAAATTTTCTATTGGGTCTATGTAAAGTGCCGGGCGTTTTTTTTACAACTTTTTTCAGAAAACCAAAACAATTTAAGGGACGCCCAAAAAAAAAGTAAAAAGGCCCCCAAAAAAGGTTAAAAATTTTTTTTTGCTATTTTTGACATGCACTGGACAAAAAAACCTCAGCTTTATGAACGTTTTAGGGACCGTTTACACGGCACTGGACGAATACCGGGGGGTGGGGGGGCCGGCATCGGCTTTTCTCCGCGATGAGCATAGAAAAGACCTCCCCCTTCACATTCATATGCACATATTCGGACGGAAGATTATGATTTTAGAATGTTTTTTCAGTCTGCCCGCTGGCGGACAAACAGCCCAGCGGAAAACCCGTGCAGTGGGGACTGCTTCATGGGTTTTCCATAGGAGCCCGTTGTGCTCGTTTGCAGCCGTTTTTTTAGATGGACTGCATACCGTCTGAGAAACCGTCCGCAAACACGTGCCGTGTAGACATTCCCTTAGGTATTGTTTTTCAGTGAGTTTTTTTGTCCACTGAAGTGTAGACAAAGCATAACAATTCTTCTGCTTAATCGCCACATCTCACCTTCTATATTAATCCTTAAATACTCGAGGGGTTAAAAAAACAGGCCCAGGAGGGGGACACTGACTGGTGAAGAGAGGACCCTAAACCTATAAGTGGATTATAGACTGAGCTCACCCCGAAACAGCTGACTGGGTCCACTCAAAAGGTATCACAACCTGCAAAAGGCGCGATAAGACTTCAATCATGTGTTATGGATGGCCTGTCTGCTAGCATTAAATTATCTCATGTGTGTGAGCCACAGGCAAAGTAGAATGGATGTGATGTATGCAGGGAAAGTGGGAGAGGGGGGGTAATGAGATAATGGAGGGAGAAACGGAGGTGGGGGGGGGGGGGCTCTTCACCAACTCAGTAAAAAGGCTGAGGCAGTGATTTGGATTAAGCAGCTCATATAATGCCATCCCCGTACACAAGATGCCGCTTAATCTCACAAATTGGCAGCAGCTCCCGGAGGTCAGCGGTTAATGCCGCCGGCTGCACAGGTCAATAAGGGGTCAGCGCAGAAAAATGACCCGCACAGAGCAGCGCCCGAACACCCCGAGGTGCTGATGTCACTCTCACAATAGAATATAGACATCTGTATACCTGAGGTGCTGCAGAACGGAAACATACTAGAAATGTGAGCAGATATCCAACAGGACCCAGGTCAATATCATGTAGACAGTAAGAGTCCTGTAATCCAATGTTATCAGACACAGATTGGAGTCAGACTATGCGGATTATCAGAACAACAACACTTGCCACTAACTGTGTATAAATAGACAGTAAATTCATTTGGCTTTTTCTGGCATCCAAGAGACTCGTTTAAAAAAAGTACATAAAGCAGACTTGTAGGAGGATGGAAGAGGGTCTGTAATGGACATATGGATTAAAAGGGTTGTCCTCACTATACACTTTGATAGCATACTGCTAGGATATGCCATCAAAGTCTGACAGGTGTGGGTCCAGTCTTGGACCCCCACCCCTCTCGTGAACAGGGCCCCCCAAAGGTTTGGTAGAATGGTTGCGCTTTTGATGACTCTCCCCTTTTGTTCAATGGGAAATTTTGGTACAGTTGTTTACCGCTTTGGGGGGTCCTTT
>JAODAL010000563.1:0-7500 GCA_025379985.1 Phyllomedusa bahiana
ATAGGGCCCGCCAAAAAAGGGAGGGGGTCGCGAAGTCCGCTGATTGATTCCCCCAACCCAACGGTCAGCGCAAAACCCCTCCTCTTTTATCGCTCAAAAAGTCCAGGACCTCTTCAAGCCTGGGCCTTCTTTGAGCAAGCCTCTGATTCACCCAGCGATGTCATATGCCGCCTTTGCCGTAAACGCATAAGTAGAGGCAAGAACCTTAAGTGGTTAACCACCACCAACATGTCTAGTCACATGCAGCGAATGCATGAGTTGAAATGGAGGGAACACTTGGCCAAAAAAGGCCAGACCGACGCCGGGCCTCCAACCACTGTCACACCCTCTGTCTCCGCCTCCTCCGCCACCACCAAGCGTTCCTCAGCTGCCCATGACTCTCAGAGTCATGATCAGGGTTCAGCCTCGCTTCAGCCTCCACCATCGCCCAAGTACCACCAGCACACAGAGACCCATCCTAACCCCTTCTCCTTCCGCCAGTTTGACGACCTGCACGCCGTACAGCGGCCAGTCTAGCAGCCAGCCTTCTGTCTTCCAGGTTTGGGAGCAGAAGAAACACTTTAACCCAAACCATCCCAAAGGCCAAAAGCCTGGCAATGCCGACATTCAGGCTTTTGGCTTTGGAAATGTTGCCTTTCCGTCTGGTGGACACAGATGGGTTCCGCCACGTCATGGCCCTTGCCTGCCCCAATACCAGATGCCGAGCAGGCATTTCTTTGCCAGAAAATCCGTCCCTGCCCTGGCCAGCACGTGTCATCTAAAATTTCAAGCGCGTTGTCTATATCTGTGGCCGGAAAAGTCCATCCCACCACCGACACATGGACTAGTAAGCACGGCCAAGGCCGCTATATCTCTGTGACAGCTCACTGGGTGAGCTGGGTGGATGTCTCTGGGGGGGTGACGGTGGCTCTCAGGCTCGCCACGCTCTTCAACACCGCAGGGATGGTGCAGGGCTCTTTCCCCCAGGTCCTCTGGTGGCATCACGTCCAGAGAAACAAGCCATTTTGAAATTAATCTGTCTTGGAGACCGTCCACACACAGGTCAGGAGCTGTGGACGGCTCTCCGCAACGAGACCGAGCGCTGGCTGGGTGACAAGAACCTTGTGCCAGGCAAGGTGGTATGCGATAACGGGCGAAATCTGCTGGCCGCCCTTAAGATCGGTAGGCTGGAGCACATCCCTTGCCTGGACATGTCATGAACTGGTCAGTCCAGAAATTTCTAAAGAGCTACCCGGGTCTGGATGCCTGCTGAAGAAGGCTCGAGGTGAGTTCGCACTTCGCCGTTCGCACCCTGCTTTCCGCCTGGCTGCGTTGCAGCGTCAGCTCGGCCTCCCCGTCAACCGTTCATTGTTGACGTGGCAACACGCTGAGAATTCCACCCTCCACATGCTCCAGCGATTGTGGCAGCAGCGCAATGCCATTACGCAGTACGAAGTGAACAACATGGCTGACAAGCAGCGGTGCGGACTCTCAGGGGTGTTGAAGCCACCGAGAGTGGAGGCCGTGTGAAAGAGCTACGCATCATCCTTGCCAGTTTTGAAGAAGCCACCAAATGGTCAGTGCGGACAAGTCCCTTGTCAGCTATGAGCAGTGTGGTGTTTAGTTCTGGAAACGATCGTTGGACACTCTGAAAACACAGGTCCCGCCAGCGACGGAGGAGGAGACGGACACAGATGCGGACACGGAGCTCTCTCTCTGTTCAAATCCACAAGGCCCGACAGTTTCACAATTTCAGCGGTCTTATTCATTAGGCAGTGGTTCGGGGTCAGATGCTAGTGCAAGGTGGCGCATCAGCTCTCAGGGTGCATCATCTCAGGCATAGTCAGGGCTGTGTTGAAGCTGTGCCGGAATGCAGCGGAGGAGGATGAGGTATTCTAGACACCGATGTTACCGACGTCCCTGCCTTGGAAAGAGGTTGGCGAGATTTGAGGGGGGGAGGAGGAGGAAGATCGAGGAAGATCAGTTTGCTAGTGCCCCTCGACACAGAGGCTTGAGGAAATCAAGGCTCATCTTCTACATGAGTGCTTGGATGCTCCATTTCCATCCAATAAACATGATCCTCGCATTAAGGCCTCAAAATGAAACAACATCTTACTGGGTTGGTCACCCTCCTGGATCACGGGTACCAAAACAATCAGCACTTTCCTTACACCACCCAATAGTGACTAAATGCAGGAAATGGAGACCTTGTTGTTGATCAATGGAGACATTCTGTTGCGTCTGCTTCCACGTTCTTCAAATGTCACCGGGTTGGAACAACGCAGCGACAGTGACAGCAGCTAGAGTGCCAAGCTAGCCGATAGCGGCGAGCAGCAGCAGGGCAAGGTGGCAGGAAGCCTATGGCGTGACCTCTGGCACTCTTTATTTTTCACTCACCAAAGCATCAATGCAGGGGAACACATACAAACACCCAGAGACCAGCTTCAAGGGTCATGGGTGGCAGACTATTTGCGTCTCAACACGATATTTTTTGGATCGTGTTAGGACCCCAATAGATTCTGGGTATCTCAAAATGGTGACGAATTGGCCCGAGCTGGCTCGCAACGCCATAGAGGTGTTGTCCTGCCAGCAGCCAGCGTCATATCTGAGTGGACCTTCAGCACAGCTGGAGGAGTTAATTTCAGACAAACGCTATCCGGCTTTACCACAGAAATGTGGATCGGTTCGACTTTCATCAAGATGAATCAGGCATGGATCTCTGATGATGTTGTTGGTGGGGGGGGGTGGGGGGTGGGACACCCATTGTCGAGGTACCGATTAGTTGCCGGTTACTTCACATTTTCCTTTCAAACAGAAACATGGTTTCCTCTGAAATACTTATTTTTTTAAAATGGATCATAACTACTGCAATTTTTATTCTCAGTCCAAACAGTTTCATTTTGCTGGTTTTGCTTGTGAGGAGACTGTTAAAAGACCACCCAAGGTGTCATGTACAAACCCATTATTCCATTTACTCACTTCTTCTTAGTGGAATTTTTCGCTTTGTTAATGGTTTTGGGGTCGTTGTTGCCCTCACAATTTTTAACATGAGCTGAGAAGTCATATTTATAATTTTTCTTTGGGGTCATGTTGCTGTGAGATAAAGCTATAATCATGTCCTTTGGAACAGAACATGTGGGCTTCTAAGTGGCCATTCTCCCTCACAATTTTTAACAGTGGTGAGATGTCATATTATAATTTTCTTGGGGTCATGTTGCTGTTGCGATACAGACTAATTATGGTCCTTTGGAACAGAAATGTGGCTTGTTACGTGGCATTTCTCTCAAAATTTTTTAACAGTGGCTGAGAAGTCATTTTTATAATTTTTTGGGTCATGCTGCTTTGAAATGCAGCAATGCTACAGGTTCTATTCTAAAAAATGTTGCTCAATAGACTTTTGTTCTTCACAATTGTCCAAAGTGGCTATGGTCATGTTTTGTGAATTGTTTGGGGGCATTTGCTGTGACATGCAGTATACTACAGGTCCTATTATAAAAAAATGTTGTTTCTAACAGACATTTTGTTTCGTCACAATGTCAAGAGTGGCTCAAGGGTGATGGTGCTGTCAGAAACAGGAATAGGTAGGACATGTTAATGGACACATATTGCAAAATGACTTGTTTTTCAAGATCTTTAACATATCTATCAATTCCCTGTATTGAGACAACCCTTTAATATAATTAAAAAAAGAGAGAAACAAAGACATGATGGATCCATTCCTATTTTAAAAATGTGTTTTGAGAATTAAACTACTAAAAAATACTTGCAAATGTACAATATAGCTGTTAAAAAAAATTTCCTCTGAATTGTACAAGGGAGGTACAGGAAAACTTGACCAGATGTAGGTTATTCAGAGGGTGGGTGGGGTGGGGGAACATGAGTATGGAGCACGGATATTCAATTTCCAGTTCAAATCTAAAATGGTGGTTCAAAGACTACTTTCTTCCGGCACTTTTTAATCTGTGGGTCATGCAGGTTTTTAGGGTCATGCGCGTTCCAGCGGGGATATTAAATTCCCATTTCAAGTAAAATTGGTTCAAATCTACTGCCTTCTGGCATTTTTTAAATTTTGGGTGATGCAGGTTTAAGGGTCAGTGTGGTACAAGACGGGGATAGTGAATGGTGTGTGACTTTTTTTCTGGGGTTTTTATAGCCTAAGTTTTTCCCAAAAGATGAGCGGTATCCATTTGACTGTTGTGGCTGTTTTTCCCCCACCCCTTTTTGGGGTTTAAGAATAAGGTGTTGTTGCCCCCCATAACTTTAAGGTCATCGGAGTGATGACATCGAAAAACCTTATCGATGGGGGGCCCGTGTCGATACCAAGTAATCGCTAACACTACTAGGAGCAAGCGAAGGTTATGTCTACATGGCAGTGGACAAAGAACGACCTGAAAACCAAATCCTGAAAACGTTTATAAAACGGAGTTTTGTGGTGCATTTATTTTGTTGTTGCAGAAATTTGATTTGCTGTGTATTTACGCAAAAAAATACACCAAAAAACGTTTGCTGCTTTACATAGACTCCAGTAGTAAATTTTCTGCCCTGCTCAGTTGTTTTTTTGAAACATGTTTCAAAATACGACCTGCAAAAAAAAAAAAAGCAGAAAAAAAAAAAAAAAAAAAGACGTTCTGTGGTGACAACACAACACTTTTACTATACAAGTCTATGGGATGTCTTCTCAGTCGATTTTTCAGTGTTTTATGCTGGAAAAACAGGCGTTTTTGTGTGCAGTGGAAACACAGCCTAAGACTCCCACAAGTACCCCCCTAAGAGTATGTCAGGTAAAATGATCAACAGTCATCTGCTTAAAAAGTAAACACAATCCAATATCAGCAGCACACTACTTCTACTTAGAATACATGAAAATTTGGAAGTTCTTGGGTTTAAAATTTTTTTTTTTATCAAAATGCTTAAACCCACCGCCAATCAGCAAGGCCACCTCAAAACAGGGGAACCCACTTTTTTGTTTCCCCCCCTTGGTGCTTTTTCGACCTCCAATTTCAGGGGGAAAAAGATTCCCAAATACAAATACCTGCATTGATTTAAAAAACCTGAGTAAAGAGGTGGCCTTTTGATTGGGCGGGGGCTTAAGCATTTGATCAAAATGTGAACTAACAAGCTCAACATTTTTCATGTATTCTAAGTAGCAGAAATGCTTCACCCAAATTCCTATGTTCTTTTTTAGTTCTGGTAGAGTGCTGCTGATATTGGATTGTGTTTATATGTTACTGCCACGCCCCGTGTGCAACATGCTCATTTTTTTAAAAAAAGTTTTTTTGGGGTGTGCAAACCCAAAAATATTTTTGACCTTTGTATGGGGGTTTTTTTGCACCCACCCCCCATAGGGTTTTAAATCAAACAGAGTACCTTACTGAAATCTTCTCTACCCGAACTTTGGAGGTTGAACAGGGACAAAAAGGAACGAGTTGGTTTTCCCCCCTGATTGATCGCCCCTTTTGATTGACAGGGGGACTTAAGCAGTTTTTTATAAAAAATGTAACAAAGAACCTCAAACATTTTTCAAAATTCTTAGAAAAGCAGAAATGCTTTTTTCAAAAATTCCTATGCCCTTTTTTTAATTTTTTTTTAGTGCGGGTAAGCACCCTCCCAATATTGGATTGTTTTTTATAATTTTTACGGGCCCACGCCAGTGTCACCCAGGGCCATTTTTTTTAAAAAAAATTTTTTTTGGGGAGTGAAACCAAATATTTTCTACACTGTTTGTAGGGGGTAAGGGGCGCCCCCTCTTTTTTTTTTTTAACACTCCACCCCCCTTTCCAAGCTTTTAAAATCCCAGATTCCCTTTTGTATTGGGGGAACCTTTCACTCCCGAAGTTTGGAGGTCTAAAACGGGCATTTAAGGGAAAGGTAACAGAGTTGGTTTCCACCTGTTTTGAGGTCCCCCTTGCTGATTGGGAGTGGGTTTAAAAGCATTTTTTTGGATAAAAAAAGTTAAAACTAAAACCCTAAAACTTTTTTTCATGTATTCAAAATTACAGAAATGCTTACCCAAAAATTCCTTTTGTTTTTTTTTTTAATGCGGGCTGATATTGGTTTGGGTGTTTATATGTTATTTGGCCAAAGCCATGTGCACCCTTTTTTTCCCATTTTTTTTCAAAAAGGGTTTTTTGGATGTTTACCCGAAAAAGGAGTTTTTTCTTAGATTTTTTGCAAAAAAAAAAAAAGGAAAAAGGAAAAATTTTGAATTTTCGGTTTTAAAAAAGGCCAAAAAAAATTTAAAATTTTTAAAAGGTTTTAAAAATTATACTTTTTTTAAAAATTTTTTCCCCAAAAAAGGGGCCAAAAAAAGGGGCAGAAAAAAATTGGTTTTTTGGAAAAATTTTCTCCAAAAAAAAGGGTAATTTTTTTAAAAAAAACAATTTTTTACTTTAAATAAATTAAAACCCTTACACATAAAACCCCAAAACCCCTTGCTTTTGGTAACTCCCCGTTTGGGTTTTAAAAAGGAATAATAAGTTTTTTTTAAAAGGTTTTTCGGTTTAATATTTCTAAAAAAATTATTGTCCTTGGGGGGGCCCCCAGCCCAAAACAAAAAACAAAAAATTTAGGGGGCAAAAAATTCACCAACAAAAAATTTTGGGGTTTTTCTTTTGTGTTTTTTTTTAAATTGAAGGATTCCCCCTAAAACCCCAAAAAGGGCCCTTTTTTAAAAAAAAAAAAAAAATGGTTTGAAATTTCTTAAAATTTTTTCCAAAACTTTTTTTTGGGTTTTTCAAAAAAAAAAAATTAAAACCTAAAAAAATTTAATAAAAAAAAAAAATCAAAGTTTGGGTTTTTAAAAACCTTTAAAATAAAACCCTAAATGAACGGGGGTTTTTTGGGGGGGCCCCCCGGGGGGGGGGGGAAAACCCCAAAACCCAAAAAAAGGGAAAAAAAAAAAGTTTTTTGGTTTTTTTTTTTTTTTTTTTTTGTTCATGGCTTTTTTATTTTTTTTTTTTTTTTTTTGCCCCCCCCCCCCCCCCCCCCCCCCCCAAAAAACAAACCCCCCCCCATAAAGGGGGGGGGGGGGTTTTTTAAAAATTTTTTTTTTTTTTTTTTTTTTTTTTTTTTTTTTTTTTTTTTTTTTTTTAAATTTTTTTTTTAAAAAATTTAAAATAAAATTTAAAAAATAATTTATTAAAAAAAAAAATTTTTTTTAAAAAAAAAATTTTTTTTTAAAATAAAAAAAAATTTAAAAAAATAAATTTTTAAAAATAAATAAAAAATATTAAATTTTTTTTTAATTTAAAAAAAAATTTTTTTTTAATAGGGGGCGGGGGGGGGTTGGGGGGGGGGGGGGGGGGGGGGGGGGGGGGGGGGGGGGGGGGGGGGGGGGGGGGGGGGCAAGTAAAAAAAAAAAAGAGGGGGGGGGGGGGGGGGGGGGGGGGGGGGGGGGCCCCAAAAAAAATTTTAAAAAAAAAAAAAAAAATTTTTATTTTTTAAAAAAAAAAAAAAGGGGGGTTTTTTTTTTTTTGTTTTAAAAAATAAAAAAAAAAAAAAGGGGGCAAGTCCCAAAAATTA
>JAODAL010000563.1:12500-296145 GCA_025379985.1 Phyllomedusa bahiana
TTTCTCATTTTAGTTCAATAGAAGAGATCTTCAAGCATTTTCTTAATTTCCTTATATAAAAGTAATAATCCTTACCTCTTGTGCTGCATCTCTGATAAATTCGCATGATAAGCTTGGAGTCAGGTAAAATTTGACTTCATCCCCCTCTTCATTTTCCTTTTTCATCTGAGGTTTGTGCTCTACCTCTATGCTGAGGATATCAACATCTTCATCGACTTCTTTCTCCTTTTTAAGAATTTTCTCTAGTTCCTCCACTTTTCTACAGAGCGCAACAGAGGACGAATAGGAGGATGGTAAAGCTGTAAAATAGAGAGCACATAAATATCTGGAAGTGAGCAGACAACAACTTAAAGGGAACCTGTCAGGTTAGTTTATGCTGCCCTAGCTGAGAGCTGGATATCGTTGAGGGAGAAAAGCTGAGCTCTATGATATATAGGGTTATATCATAGAGGAGAGAAGCTGAGCTCTGTGATATATAGGGTTATATGATAGAGGGAGACAAGATGAGCTCTGCAATATATAGGGTTATATGATAAAGGAGATGAGCTGAGCTCTGTGATATATAGTTATATGATAGAGGGGAGAAGCTGAGCTTTGTGATAATATAGGGTTATATGGTAGAGGAGCTGAGCTTTGATATATAGGGTTATATGATAGAGGAGAGAAGCTGAGCTCTGTGATATATAGAGTTATATGATAGAGGGGAGAAGCTGAGCTTTGTGATAATATAGGGTTATATGGTAGAGGAGCTGAGCTCTATGATATATAGAGAGTTATATGATAGAGGGAGAGGAGCTGAGCTCTGTGATATATAGGGTTATATGATAGAGGAGAGAAGCTGAGTTCTGTGATATATAGGGTTATATGATAGAGGGGAGAAGCTGAGCTCTGTGATATATAGGGTTATATGATAGAGGGAGAGAAGCTGAGCTCTGTGATATATAGGGTTATATGGTAGAGGAGAGAATCTGAGCTCTGTGATATATAGAGTTATATGATAGAGGAGAGAAGCTGAGCTCTGTGATATATAGAGTTATATGAAAGGAGAGGAGCTGAGCTCTGTGATATATAGAGTTATATGAAAGGAGAGAAGCTGAGCTTTGTGATATATAGGGTTATATGATAGAGGGGAGAAGCTGAGCTTTGTGATAATATAGGGTTACATGATAGAGGGAGAGAAGCTACACATCGCATTGTGTGGTGTTATTAATTAAAGAAATATGAATCCCATATAGAGGACTGTATTTCTGTAACAACTGGGAAAAGGACTGAATGATAACTTCAAATCAAAAGTGCAACAGGTATAGTGCAGTTGCTTCCTGAACTAAGAGGTCAGGGATACAGACTGTAGACTTAGGGAGAAAGACAGCACTAGCTGAACAAAAAAATATTGGTTCTGATTTTTAAGCAGAGTTTTTCTTAAAACGTTACAGTCATGCACAATGTTAAACATTGGTTTCCAGCATTTTAAAAGCTATGCAAATCCTAGTTATAAAACAGGATTAATTACACAGTACCTTATGCTGTCAGCCTGTTAGGTTAATACATAACCAACAGCTGACTTGTTAGGGAGGGAATACACAGTGTGTTTTTGTTGCGGCTGTGCTGTGGCTGATAGCCACAGCCCAATGCCGCTGCACTAGATACTGTCAATCTTATTCAGCTATTGGCGACGTGGTTTCCACATGCTGCCAGTCAATTACGTATGTAGCCTTAGTCTATGTTCACACGGCGTAATTGCAGCGTGCATGTCGCCGCGTATTTGCGCTCTAATACAGGTGACATCCGCACCGAAATTACGGTAATGCATAGCTCTCATAGAGAACTATGGATTACGCCTTGTCGCCTCTTATTGTACGCGCGGGGAGGTAAGTGACATGTCAATTATTCGTGGTGGATACGCGCCGCGGGTAATGAATGTCAATGGCGCGGCCGGCTGCCGGGCCCCACCACGCTGCGGGAGTACGCGTGTATTAGCGCGAGCTCCCGAAACACACGATGTACTGCGGCGCGTACAGTACATCTTGTGAACATACCCTTAACCTTACAATCGGGCAATCAGGTCAACGACTCATCTAGCATCCGAATCACCGCATCATGCAGCCCAGCACCTGGAAATCAAAGCCTCACTTGCCTGCTTCATTATCTATACGAGTCAACACATCTTCAAATGATTCACTCTCATCACTGGCATTTTCAGTATCCGGTGGAGTGTAGCCATGAATTCGACACCAATGCACAATTTCTCTCGTCTTTAGTGGAGTCAAATTATTAAATTTTGCTTGCTTTTCTATAATTTCTCGCAGCATCTTCTTCATGGAAACCGCTCGTTGCCACTTAATAAAAATAAGCAAATAAATAAATAGATCATACAAAGTACCATCTAAAGTCACAATTTTTTTCCCTGTGTAAAGGCCATACTAAGCAGGTTTTTTAATTGAAGACAATACTTCTGTAATAAGAGGCTTTACGCAAGTACCGTATGGTTGTCTACGGAGTGCTTACTGTTCCACAGTATGGCATTGTAGTGACTATGGGCTACTGTACAGCTTCCAAGCACACAGCTCTGTCGCTTAAAGAGGTTGTCTCACTACAAGGATTGTTTTTTATATTAAAGATCTTGCAAAAACAAGTCACTTTGAAATATAACCGTATCCTACCTATTTATAGATATAATCTCTTGTATGGGCTGCATCAGTTCCTAAGGTCGCTATAGCTACAGACCTGTACAATCTCTTCTGATAGGCTGCCAGCACTGGTTGCTATAGCTACAGACCTGGCTTCTACTGCAGCCTAGTAGAAGCCAGTAAATACGCCCCTGAATCCAAAATTGAAACTGAGAAAACAGGACTGAGGTAAGATGAATCAATGTAGTGAGACAACCCCTTTAAGCGTTTTCACTATTGTTACACAGTATAGCTCAGCATATGATTAACTTGTTTTATAACAAGGCAGCTCCACTCAAGTGCATGGAGCCAGCTGCAGTTGTGTAGAGGAAGATAAAGGGACTGCAGCACTGAAGAAGTGCTGTGGCTCCTTTTTCAGGAATGGGGTCGCAGAGATCAAAACCCTACCAATCATAAGTTGAAAATCAGACCAGGGACAAAGTGTCTGTGGGACAAAGCACAGTATAAAGTAGATATCCCCCCCCCCCCAACCCCCCGAAACAATTCTAAGGAATGTGTCACAACTCATTTTTGTGTCTAATTCATATGGAATCCAACATAAAAAAGTATGTAAGCCCATAGGTAAAATTGAAAACATACAGAGAGCAGGGTTCCTAAAACCTCAATGGTTGTCATATAACAGCTCTGTATAACTAACAAGTTCTATGGAGTAAAAGTGTGGTTATGTGCAAGAACCCTAAAATCACCTTGACAAAGTTGAGAAGTAGAATTTTTTTTTTAAAAAGCGAGAAAAAAAAAAATAATACCTCAGACGCTCTCCTTTTCCCAATGTTCCAACTGTAATACTGTTCCAGTGAACCTGCACAAAATGGGTTGCTGCCATCTTCATCTGTGGAAAGGGAAAAAACAAAAAGCTCTGGTTCTTAATAGTTGTAATTTGCACGCAACAAATAAAAACTTGTACAAAGCAGCCCTCCCCTTACTTTATTATTCAGTACTGTCATAAATATTTTATTTATATACATATAAATATATATTCTCACACACACATACACACACATATACACACACACACACACACACACACGTATCAAACTAAGGGTATGTTCACCGGATGTACTGCGCCGCAGTACAGTACATCGTGTGTTTTGGGAGCTTGCGCTAAATAGTGCGTACTCTTGTGGCGTGGGGGGCCGGCAGCCCCACAGACATGCATTACTCGTGGTGCGTATTTGCCGCAAGTAATTGACATGTCACTTATCTCCCCGCGCGTACAATACGATCGTATTGTACGAGCGAGGAGAGGAGGCGTAATCCATAGTTCTCTATGAGAGCTATGGATTACCGTAATTATAGGGCGCATTTCCCCATGAATTAAGCACAGTACGCCGCAAAATGCGCCTCAAAATAAGCCGTGTGAACATAGCCTTAGAATAGTAAAGAAAAGAGCAGACAGCCACTTTTTCTTTGCACTAGTTTTCAGAAATGGCCCCCAAATGTAACTTTCCAGTACTAAATATAAAAAATATATGAAACCATTTTTTTTTTCTTTCCATCTTTTTCAGAAGGATAAACTGCACACACAATAAATCATTGTTGGAAATTCTAGAATGTGTAAGAAAGAATCTCTGGTAGGAATTGCATACAAAGTGTAGCCACGGTTCTGAAACAGAACATGTAAAGCTATTACAAAACAACTACATGATAATTCTACAGAATTCAAGCATACACATGACGCTTGGAGGAGATTCTAATCTGAATGTGAACTTAACTCGCTCATAGAACGAACACATACATTGCTAATATAATGACTGTGTATCTGTGGAAATCTTAGGTTTTTATTTGATAACAAATATTTCCTATGTCTTAACTAAATTAGAAAAACTTGTTTTTGTTAGGGGTACGGCCGGTATTTAATCGTCTTTAGAACGGCTTTGGGGAACGGTTCTGTTTGTGGTTTGCAGATTCGTCCATCCCCCAAAACCATTGAATAGCACACATTCTGCAAGAAAACCGGGTGGAAGATTGTGCATGTTCTGAATACTGGCGATGTGAAAATCCACCCAGTAGTAAAGTGTATGGGGATATTTTACAGCCGATTTTCAAGTCCGACGAATAACCCATGCCGAGTGGACGTACCCCAAGGGTATGCGCAGATGGAGTCTTGGATACATTTTTGCAATATGTAAAACGAATTGCGTCAAACGAATCCAAAAGCGTACCACAAAGAGTGGTAAGTATTTGGATACGTTTTCTGGACAGCAGAAACATATTCCAATAGTTTCTATTGCCTTTTCAATGCGTTAAACGGATCAAGAATTGACGGACTTTGAACGTATCTGTTTAATGCAATGCAAAAACGTATGTAAAACACGTGTCATCAGAACGTCTATATGTATTTTGCGTTCAAATCAATGTAACCACACTTGAACATTGTTAAATACGTATTGGGGTCTGTTTCTCGGTACGTAAAATGTACCCAAGAACGTATTTAACAAATGGTATGTGAACATATCTTAAGGGTATGTTCACACGGCGTATTGGGGTGCGAACTGTACGCACCGCAACATGCCGTGTGTTTTATAAGTACGTGCTGTCCAGCCCCCGGCCGGCTCCATTCACTTCTCTCCCCCGGCGTACAATACGATCTCGCAGGCCTCGTTCACACGGCTTATTTGGGCACGGATTGGCGCCGTACTGCGCGCCGGATTTGCGCTGTAGTACGGCGCCAATCCGTCCCTGTCATTACGGTAATCCACTGCTCTCATAGAGAGCAGTGGATTCCGTCGCTCCTCCCCGCTCGGTGAATCCGCCGGGCGAGGAGAAACTGACATGCACATTATTTACGGCGTGTACGCGCCGTAAACAATGCATTGTCTATGGGGCCGGGAGCAGCGCCGCCGCCGCGCTCCAGCCCCGCCCCCGTCCCGCCCCTTATTCACGGCGGATTTGTGAGCTCAATACGGCTCACAAATCCGTCGGGAATAAGCCGTGTGAACACGGCCTAAGAGAGCTATGAATTACCGTAATTGCGGCACGCATATCAACCGTATTAAAGCACATAATACGCGGCGAAATGCGTGTCGCAATTACGCCGTGTGAATATACCCTAAGAGTTTATAACAACGATAATAAAAACATTTTTTGGAATTATATGTAAACATGGAATAGCAAAAAATACATTTCTATAAGAAAAAATATATAACTAAGTGCTACCTCTTTCCCCTATAAGAGGAATCTTCTTTACAGTTGCAGTAAGCAGCTGCTTGAAATTTTGAAGATGTTCCGTCCTGCAATTTGACAAGAAAACATTAAACACAGATCTGAAAAGCAAAAAATTCAAACCCACAAAACAAAGAGGGTTTTCAGTTCCCTGAACACCAAGAAATAATTTATTTCAGTGTATATGACATTTTTGTTAAATGCCAAGTTTCAGACTAAAATATGTACAGAGAAACATATATTTTAATTATTATTGGCATTACTAAATGGCATTACTACGGAAAATACATCACAGCACAAGTGGCTGAGGACTCGATCTCAATATAGTAACCTCCATTACCCTACTGACTATTATTCTTGTATGTCATATTGTCAACTTTCTGCCAACAATTTGTTTGCCCTGAAAACCCCTACATATATAAGAATACAGCTGATGTGCATATGGCCTTGTATATCTATACATAGACATAGTCAAGTTTTATTATTATGACCACACATCCCTCATTGCTGTCATAGGTAAAATGGACAATTTATCATAGCTGCAAAAAGGGACGATTATTGGCTTTCGGGACAAGATTGCCAGTATTTTTGAAATTGTGCACTTTGTGAACTATTCACGTGCTGCTGTGGTGAAAGTGCATTGCGATGGGACAAAAGGCACCACTGTGAATAATTTTAATATAGGAATAATGGCTGTGAAGGTGCGTGAAAGTGGACCAACATGCTACAGTGGAAATACTCACTGCCAAAAAGAACCAGGCGGCTAGCAGATATGCGTCTTAAACAACAGTTCAGTGAACCCTGGGTATACGGCTCTAAAGCAGAAAGCTGGTCACTGCATTCTGCTAATAAAGTTGCATCAGAAGAAAAGGCAGTACTGGAATAGGTAAGAGGTGGTGTCGAGCAAGAAACATCAGAGGAAAAAACAATGCTGGAGGAACACAAGCTAGGTGGCAATATAATGGTCTGGGGAATGTTTTTGTGGCATTCTCTGGGCTGACTCCTCCATATGGAAGGTACTCTCAACAGATTTGTTTATGAATCCATCCTTGCAGATCATATAGACCCATACATGATGATTGTCTTTCTTGGAAAGGATGGAATCTTTCAGCAAGACAACGCAACATGTCACATGGCTAAAAATGTCTGACATTGGTTGGAAGAGCATGACCGAGACTTTCAATAACTACCCTGGCTCCCATATTTCCCAAATTTAAACCCAATTGGTATCTGTGGGACCACCTCAATCATCGTGTTCGCTCTATGGATCCTCCCAGATGTACCCTTCAGCAGCTGTGGGATGCACTGTTAGGCCATGTTCACGGCTTAAAATGGGCCGTATTTCGGTCCAGTAATTACGCGCCGACATGTGCGCAAATTAAGGCCGATAAACTGGCCCATTCATTACGGTAATTCAACAGTTCTCATAGAGAACTATGGATACGTCTCCTTCCCCGCCCGGCGAAGCCGCGGGCAAAAAGGGGAGATAATCACATGTCACTTTCTACGGCGTATACGCGCCGCTAGCAGTGATAGTCTATGGGCCGGCGAAGTGCCGGCCCCCCGCGAACGCCCCCGCTCACCGCCCCCGTCCACATGGCGTAATTGCGGGGCGTAATTACGCCCCGCAATTAAGCCGTGTGAACATAGCCTAACCAGCATGGCTTCAGAAACTTGTGACAAACTAGCAGAACCTAAATGAGTTACTTCCAGGTCATCTAGCTGCTCTCTGTGTCGCACACAGTGGTAACTCTGGATACTAGACAATGGCCACAATAATGTGACTCAACTGTGTGTGTAGGTGATCTATATATAGATAAAAGTGGAAGGCGTTTTCTCATTACATGAAATGGTGTTCAGAATAAGGGGACAGTGAAAACAAGCAACTTTGCAATTGGATGTCATTTGCACAGCTGTCTTGTTTTCACAGGATCCCTTATGTTCGTTTTTACTAAACACTTTTCCCCAGTGCCAGTCGGATTCTGCCTCCTTGCATGTGATAGGCTGCGGTAATGAGAGAGACAGAGAGAGAGAGAGACAGACACAGAGAGAGAGAGACAGAGAGAGACAGAGACACAGAGACACACTGATTTTGCGCTGTTCACGGACAGCAATCACTGGTAGTTTCGACGTATGCGTGCGGGGTTTGCGTCGTTCACTGACAGTAATCACTGGTAGTTTCGACGTATGCGTGCGGGGTTTGCGTCGTTCACTGACAGCAATCACTGGTAGTTTCGACGTATGCGTGCGGGGTTTGCGTCGTTCACTGACAGCAATCACTGGTAGTTTCGACGTATGCGTGCGGGGTTTGCGTCGTTCAATGACAGTAATCACTGGTAGTTTCGACGTATGCGTGCGGGGTTTGCGTCGTTCAATGACAGTAATCACTGGTAGTTTCGACGTATGCGTGCGAGGTTTGCGCTTCGTTCAATGACAGTAATCACTGGTAGTTTCGACGTATGTGTGCGGGGTTTGCGTCGTTCAATGACAGTAATCACTGGTAGTTTCGACGTATGCGTGCGAGGTTTGCGACGTTCAATTACAGTAATCACTGGTAGTTTCGACGTATGTGTGCGGGGTTTGCGTCGTTCACTATTGAGTTACACTTAGCTTTTCACTTTCAATGATTCTTTAGTCTCTGACAGCTGAGAACCTTTCCCTTCCCCCCCCACAGCTCACACAGAATGAATCCTCACATGCACACTTTGGGGCAGGTCTGCAGAGAGAAGATACTCCCTGCTGGGAGGAGAAACACGCCCCTCCATTTCATAAGCTCTCCTTAGCAACCAGTATAAACGGCTGCCAAATGATGAAACGATAAAACCCCTTTAAGTGGAGGAGAGTGTGTGATATAGATCTATAGATAGATAAATATATCCACTTCTATTTATGTATCTGTTCTCTCTATCTACATACACATATATATTTACACACACACACACACACACACACACACACACACACACACTCTTCTCCACCTTAACTTTGGGCAGGTGATAAAAAAGAAAGATGAACACTAACCCACTTAGCATTATTTTTTTCATCATGTAAATTGCACTCACCAAAACAGTCCCTGAAATTCTTACAGACAGGGAGGGATATGAGGCTAAAAGAGAGAAGATGGACCAAAATAATTACTTTACGGAGCTGAATTCGGATTCCATGTTCTCTTCTATCTTCACTGCTGCAGAACCAGGGTGAAACAAAAACGTGTTACTGGAGTCTGGATCCGATTTAACTGGAAAACAGGCGAATGCAATTTAACAACAAAACAAAATGCACAAAAGTATTGTCACATACATATCCTGTGCTGTGTCAAAACACATTTTTTTTTTTAATCAGAATACTGCATTACAACATTACAAAGAGCAAAAAAACCAAAAAACCCCAAAACAGAACATCACGGCTCCAACTGTAACCAAGACATATTAAGAAATTTTCCCATAACAGAAAATGGTTTGCAGAAACAGTTTCACAAATTTTGTCTAGTATTGCATCATCTACTATAAGCACCACTTGATTATTTACAGGCCAGGCTTAGCAAAAAAGCAATGCTCCACACTTAAAGGGGTTGTCTCACTGCAAGGATTGCTTTTTATGTTAAAGATCTTGCAAAAACAAGTCACTTTGCAATATGTGTCCATTAACAGTATCCTACCTATTCTGAGATATCCCTCTTGCATGGGCTGCATCAGCTCCTCAGGTCGCTATAGCTACAGACCTGGCTTCTAGCAGAAACCAGTAAACACGCCCCTGAATTCAAAATGAAACCAAGAAAACCGGACTGAGGTAAGATGAATCAATGTAGTGAGACAACCATGTTCACACGGCGGATTCACGCCGTGATTGCGGGACGGATTTCGCCCGCAATTACAGCATGTGTACGGGGGCGGGAGGGGGTGGGCATTAGCTCGGCGGCCCCATAGACTTTCATTATCCACGGCGCGTATCCCGCCGGGATAATGCGCATGTCACTTTCTCCCCGCTCGCGAAAGAGAGGAGACGGAGTCCATGGTTCTCTATGAGAACTGTGGATTACCGTAATGACAGGGACGGATTTCAGCCGTATTTGCGCGCAGTACGGCGCGCAATACGGACTGAAATCCGTCCCAAAATCAGCTGTGTGAACATAGCCTAACAGTCTAAAAGTTAGACAGCATAAACTTAAGCACCAGATTTATCACAGTGGCTGATGCTTTCCTGCTTAGCGCTGCCACGTTCTGCAAAAACCACACCTCCACTTCATTCTAAGGCTAAGTCTCCATTGCACACATTTTCGGTCGTTTTTTCAGCGTCTTTCGTTTTCTGAAACTGCTGAAAAAAAAACACAATTAAAACAGATTCCATAGACTTAATAGTAAACACGTTCTGTAGTCTCCACAGAATGTTTTTTTTCTGCTCCCAGTCGTTTTCTGAAACATGTTGCAAAAAAATGCCAGAGCAGGGCAGAAAATTTACTACTGAAGTCTATGTAAACCGCCGGACATTTTTTGGCAGAAATCTATGGCAATTAATGCTGTACATTTCTGCACAAAAAACGCACACAAAAAAAACAAACAAAAAAAAAACGGCCAAAAACGATCGGTTTTTGAGCTGTTTCGGTCATGCACTGGACAACAAAACCCCTCAGTTTTAGGATTTGCTTTTCAGTGAGTTATGTTCAGTGCATTTTTATCCAGTGCCGTATAGACCTAGCCTAATGCCCGTAATGCCCATGTTCGTATATTCCAGTGTTTCTTTAACGCCAGTCTCAAGACCACCAAATCATGTTTTCAGAATCTCCCAGTATTGCACAGGTGATATCATTATAGTCGTGCATTCTGCACAGGTGATATCATTATGGTCAGTGCATTCTGTACAGGTGATATCATTATGGTCAGTGCATTCTGCACAGGTGATATCATATGGTCGGTGCATTCTGCACAGGTGATATCATTATGTCGGTGCATTCTGCACAGGCGATCTCATTATGGTCGCTGCATTCTGCACAGGTGATATCATTATGGTCAGTGCATTCTGTACAGGTGATATCATTATGGTCAGTGCATTCTGCACAGGTGATATCATTATGGTCAGTGCATTCTGCACAGGTGATATCATTATTGTCAGTGCATTCTGCACAGGTGATATCATTACGGTCAGTGCATTCTGCACAGGTGATATCATTATTGTCAGTGCATTCTGCACAGGTGATATCATTATGGTCAGTGCATTCTGCACAGGTGATATCATTATGTCAGTGTATTCTGCACAGGTGATATCATTATGGTCAGTGCATTCTGCACAGGTGATATCATTAGTGTCAGTGCATTCTGCACAGGTGATATCATTATGGTCAGTGCATTCTGCACAGGTGATATCATTATGGTCAGTGCATTCTGCACAGGTGATATCATTATGGTCAGTGCTGCACAGGTGATATCATTATGGTCAGTGCATTCTGCACAGGTGATATCATTATGGTCAGTGCATTCTGCACAGTGAATCATATGGTCAGTGTATTCTGCACAGGTGATATCATTATGGTCAGTGCATTCTGCACAGGTGATATCATTATGGTCAGTGCATTCTGCACAGGTGATATCATTATGGTCAGTGCATTCTGCACAGGTGATATCATTATGGTCGGTGCATTCTGCACAGGTGATATCATTATGGTCGGTGCATTCTGCACAGGTGATATCATTATTGTCAGTGCATTCTGCACAGGTGATATCATTATGGTCAGTGCATTCTGCACAGGTGATATCATTATGGTCAGTGCATTCTGCACAGGTGATATCATTATGGTCAGTGCATTCTGCACAGGTGATATCATTATGGTCAGTGCATTCAGTGGGCGATCCTGAAAACATGACCTGGTGCTGGGTCTTGAGAACTGGAGTTGAGAAACACTGGTATGTTCCATTCCTCAGTGCTCTACTTCCATACCCCGTGTGCATTTTCAGAAGCAATAAATTTAGGTATGCTTATTTATTTTCAATTGAATATTTCATAGTCGCATTTAAAGGTTTAGCTTTAGCTTGGGTTTACAATACAAAAAGGTTTTATTTTTATCCAGACTTATACTTGTTCTGATTTTGGTATATACTCTATTCCCCATGTATTTCCTCCAAAGCATATATGGTGTATACTTATCTTATGATGTATTCTATATGGCTTTATTCCTTTTCATAGGAGGTCATTTATTATTAGTTTAGTATGGATTCCTGTGTAATGCACTTTGCATTTCACTTTTGTGGTGCTGTTTACTGATCATGTCTGGTTATTTCTGTATTCATTTGTATAGGCTGTTTTTGGCTATTTGTTTGTGTGATTTAATGCAGCCTTTTTGGTTCTGCATTTAAGTTGTGCACCTTCCATATGTACTTGTCTTGGTTTTTTTCTTGCGTTACTATATTGCTTCTTGTACATAGTCAGCACTCTCATGGATATTTTGTGGTACGAGTCTTTTCTTTAGCTGTTATACCTAATGGTCATAATAAATGTTCCTGCAACAGGCTGCACGAACAATGCACCACCTCTGGCCTATTTATTGACACTTTTTTGCCACAACTGTAAGGCTATGTTCACACGGCTTAAAATTGGACGTATTTCAGTCCGTAACTACGCGCCGGAGTGCGCGAATTACAGCTGGAATACGTCCCAGTCATTACGGTAATCCACAGTTCTCATAGAGAACTATGGATTATGTCTCCTCTCCCTGCTCGGCGAATATGCCGCGGGGAGAGATAAGTGACATGTGAATTACTAGCGGCGTATATGCGCCGCTAGTAATGATAGTCTATGGGCCGGCGAGGTCCCGGGCCCCCCCCCCCCCCCCCCCCCTCCCCCCCCCCCCACCTCCCGTCCACACGGCGTAATTGCGGGGCCATGTGAACATAGCCTTAATGTGGTTCAATGTTTCCATCATGGCTACATGACAGATCTCCCATCAGGATCACCCATCCATATGCCTTTTCAAAGCATACAAACATCACAGATGAGAAAAGAGCAATGAGAAATTCCATATTGAGCTAAAACTAGAATTATGGAAATTCACTACAGATCATATGATAAAATAAAAAGGAGTGGAACATAGGAACACACCAGCATACATGAAGGAATCTGCTCTTCTTTTTCAGGACTTTGCAGCTGGTTTCCATTTCATCAGTTTGGATAGTCTTTTACATACACACATTATACAGCTCTACAGCCTGTCTATACTGAGATACATACAAGAATCACCACTCCTTACCTGTCAGCATAGCAGTGCTGGGGACTGGGCTAAGTGTGGCTCTCGATGAGAGTACTGGCACTGGCAAAGTACCAGATTTACTGCTCCCCACGATCTTCACTTGGCTGGTGTTCTGGGTTGCAGAGGGTTGCTGTAAATGGGTTTTACTGGATGATGTGGCAGGTGGCACAGAGGTGGTTGACCCTTCAGTACCCTAAACAAAAACATGAAGGAAAGATAAGAAAGTGAGAAAATAGACCTAGTGTTAGGTAACAAGAAGGATCAATGAAAATAATGTGTGTAGATGTTCAAAAATTGTAAAGCAAGTAAACTTAATGTTCATCGATCAATTTTTTTGAACTTTAGGATATCTCTAATTTAAAACCTCAAACAGACATCAGAAATCTACAACTTTTCAAGTTATAATGAAGCTAAATCTCCACAATTCGTGATATGTGCAAATTCCCTCCAACGGACATACATGTATGATAATAAATTGACAACTGGACATCGACCATATCCCTTGGTCAATAAAGTGTGCAATCCCGCACAGTCAGATGGTAAACAAGTGCCTAATTAGACTCGAGAGTCTTGACAAGGACAATGTTAACACCCTTTAAATAAACGTATTTTTACATTTCCAGTAGGAATAACAAAGGGTCGGCTTAAAGAAGAGTTCTAAAAAAAAAAGGCTTTACTATTACATTGTCGACAACAGAAGAGAGCTGAACAGATCCTCCATAAAACTCATTCATTATTTTCTATGTGGTGGAAGGGATGGCTCAACAAATGCTTTGTACATGAGAAGAACTTGACCGTTTAGATCCCAATCAAGAGACTTCTTGTTGTCAAAGTGAAAACAACCCTCTAAAAGTGATCTGCCGTCTTTATATCGACTAAACACACATTCTCACCACATTCGTACTATTCTATATCAATATTCTATGAATGTGGCCTCCAGGACACAACTAGGATGCATAGCTGCTCGGAAACACGTTTCAATGTGGTCTGCCTGAGGAAGATTCGTAATGCAAACTAAGATTTTGCATTAGGCAAAAAAAAAAATTTGGCCCTATCTTCCAACTCAAACCAATAAAATAACAGGAAAACCCGCAATTTATGATGATTATCAAACTATATAAAATTAAAATTATAGAAATTTCATAATAAATGATATAATATAAAATTGTAAAATATCCCAGAAATATAAAATTATCTCCTATAAAATGAATGTAAAACTTATTTAATCTATAAGTTAATTTAAAAATTAAATCTATAAACAATTTAAAAACCAATTAGCAGCATCTAACATAATATCCGTATTAATTTTGTCTATTTTAACAGAGTTAAGCATAGTACAGTATCAGTGATACAAACACATTATAGCAGGCTGAGAGATAAAATAAAAAGGTGTTAGAATAGCATGTCAAGAATTAGAAACTAAGGTAAGTGCGATCCTTGCTAGAGAACTTGTGTTGCGATATCGATATGCACCTGTGGCGTGCCAGCTAATTACTCATGGTCAAATACAACGAACATCTGCGCATTACAAATGCGCTCAAAAAGCGTTGTGACTAAAGTTTACTATTTTGCCATATGGCAATACTTACCTCTATCAGGTTCTTAATCTATAAAGCACTAAAACATAACTTTTATATGTAAAATCACACTTAACCAATCGATACACACAATTTAAAAACTGATTTTCTAAACCTCTTCAATTTTATCCTTTCTAATTGTGGAGGAATATCTCCTTTTCTAATATCTAGAGTCTGGAGTGAAACACACCTATTAACAGAGAACCATAATATACAGAGATTTACTAACTCCAATAAGGATGCCAAACATCCTACTTGGGAGATCATCCCTAATCCAATGGACATAAAACATATAAGAGACTTTATTCTCACTCTTTCTAGATGTGTCACCCGCAGCAGAGGGGCTCAAAGGAAACTTATATGCGTTTTCTTAACATACCGACAACACTACAGCCCTTTTTACAGAATCAAGGAAACAAGCATGTCTTGACACTTAGCTTGTACTGTACACATCCAAGGTGCGGCATAAACTACAGACACTCACCGCCACTTTATTGGTACAACCTGTCCAACTGCCCGTTAAACACTTATAATTTCTAATCAGTACCAATCACAAGGCGGCAACTCAGTGAGCATTTAGGTCATGAAGACATGGTCAAACAATCTCCTGCATCGTTCAAATCCGAGCTATCAGTATAGGAGTGGGAAAGAAAGGTGATTTGAGTGCCTATTGAAAACGTGCATGGTTGTTAGCGTGCCAGAAGGGCTGGTCTGAGTAACATTTCAGAAACTGCTGAGTACCTACCCCTGGGTTATTTCTCATCCCCACAACCATCTCATGGTGTTACAAGAATGGTCCGAAAAAAGAAACAAAAACAACCAGTGAGCCGTCAAGTCCTCTGTGGGATCGGAATGCCTTGTTGCTGGAGCCCATAGGTCAATAAGAGAATAGCATACTGGTCGAGCTTAACTTACAGAATAAGGTCAACAGATCGACACACACACAGTAGACGCAGAGACCACCCGTTTACAACCAATGTAGGCAAAGAAGCATCTCTAACCACAGCGTACGAGCGAACTTTGCGCGGCAGAAGGAGCTACCGCACAAGAAGACAACACCCGTGTGGCCACTGCCTTTCACTACATAACAGAATCTGAGGCTCCACTTTAGCCAACGCTCATCGAAATTTGGGACAGTAGAAGATTGGAAAAACGTTGCCTGGTCTGATGAAGAGTCTCGATTATCTGCAGCGACATTATCGAAAGGCGTCAGGGTCAGATTGGCGTCAACAACAGAAAAGCATGGTATCCATCCTGCCGGATGTACTCAACGGTTCAACGACGCTGTGGTGGTCGTGTGTCATGGAGGTGGAGGCAATAATTTCTTGGCACTGTTGAATATGGTAGCCCTTCTCCGGTACCAATGAGAATGACATGCGTTTTCAACCCAAACCCTACTTCTATGAATACAAGCCTAACAGAAGAATCTGAGGCAGTTCTGAAGGCAAAAGAGAGGAAGTCCACCCCGTTACTAGCATGGTGTACTCTAATAAATTGGCCCTACGGTGAGATGCGTATGTGACTATGTTTACTCTTTAAACATATTTACTATCGCACATTTTATCCGAGTTTAATTTTTCTCGAGAGAGCGAAACTTTTCCATGTTAAAATCTAAGAACAATCCTGAAATACATGGTCAGTGTGTCGGACCAGGATGCCTAGGGCCCACCGTGAGTTTAAATTTTAGGGGGCACACCAGAGTTGAGCTGTATCTGGGCCCATCCGTGGACTTTTTTATTTGTAGGTGGCCACCGAATTGTGAGCTGATATCCCCACACGAGAGCGCCCCAACCGTTGGAGTTTATTTCTTAGGGGCCCACACTGCAGCTACTGTAAATGACTTGTACATGCATCCCCAACCATAAAAATTTCCCTTTTTCCCCTTTCTTTCTTGTTTTTTTTTTTCTAAAAAAATGTGTTTTGGAAGTTTTAAAAAGCAACCCCAAACCCTACAATCCTCAATGGCCCACCGGGGGTTTTCCCCTATTCCCCTGTGGGCCAGTCCGAGGTGCATGGTCATACAATTTAAAAACCCTTTTCCCCAAAACAAAATGCATGTTGTAAACCAGCCACCATACGTTTTCAATAAAGAGAGAAAAATAAGCTGATACTAAATACCAAAGAAAATAGGAGCTGGCATGCTAACATCAACTTGTGTAATCCCTCAAAACCCGAAAACCCAAACCCCTTCGGGAGAGTCAGCACAAGTCCAAACAGGCGGTCATGCTAAAATTGGTGGATTCATCTGATATTTATTTATGTGCATGGCCATCTTAAGCACAGGGGCCTCACAATGGGTTTTGACATTTTCCTGTTCTAAAAGAAAATCCTTCTCAGCAAACTTTTTTTTAAATCAAAAAGGGTGGGTTTAAACAAGGAAAAGAAAGTATATAGTAGTAGTATTAACCCCCTCGGATGTACAGCGCCCTGGAATCAATGGCGCTTTAAAACTTTATATAATAATAAAAATAATAATAATAATAATAATGAAAAAAGCAACATTGCTATTATAAAGCTGGGTCACAGAGCATGCCACAAACCTTGGAAGTCAACAGGTCATCGCCAACTACAGATTCCTATGGACCATGTGGCTTCTGTAAAGCATATACCTGAACTACAGTTAAGAGAGAACAGGTGCAACTCAAGCACAATGGCTGGTCTTATAATGATGTAAGCCAAATAAAAAAGTATGTTTCAGTGATTGGATCCTATCCGATAAAAAAAACAAATATCTAAGTGATTTTTCAGAATAAGCCGTCATGTGTGTCAATATTATGAATAGACTTATTTCTGGTCATTACAGAACTTCTATGCGGCATTTACCCCTTCGTAGGCTCCATTCTGTAATTCTGCAACAAAGTGGGCAACAGCAAGCTGCTATGTCGTCTCCCAAACTCAGAGAAGTTCTTGTTCCCCCACCTCTCTATATCACACCCTTAGGAGCAGCAGTAGCATGAAGGACATTATAGAGCACTGCTAGGCAATGTAGCAGGGAGTTCAACACTGAGAGATATAGTTAAGAGCATGAAACATCTGTCTGTGTCTCTTCCTCACTACACCTCCTCCCCTCTTCACAGACTCCTATGGGCAGCTGTAACATGATCACTCAGTTAAGTTGAAAATCCATCTCTTTTCTCCTTTATGGATTATATTAGTGATTTAGTGAAAAGGAGGCAGATGGTGCGAAAGAAAGAAATCGGATAGGGGGAGAAAGGAGCATTTTTCTGTAACAAGATATTACTGCTCTTTGCTTGTTCTATTAATTTATTATAAATCAGAGGTACACTATTTATTATATATCAGACGTACACTATTATAAATCAGAGGTACACTATTATAAATCAGAGGTACACTATGATTCTGTTTCTTATGGACATTTTTTTTAATTGTAGGCAAGATCTCGCTTTACTTTTCCACACCATCCGCTTTGTCTCGCCCACTCTTTTATTCAATAGCACAGGCATAGTCTCTCGCGGTATTGCCATCATCCAGCAGTGCTTTTCCTGCACAATTACTCCAGATAAAGTTGCATATACACCACTATATCTGGTCTTAACCCAAGTGATGAACAATTAGCCAATTATGTGACTTCTAAACTGGCTTATACAGTGATGACCTTAGTGGAGGGAATAGTTACGAATGCAGTTCTGTTGTGTTTAAAAAGGTCATGAATGTAGAATCATTTTCTAAAGGACAAGTTTTCACTGTGATATTATATATCCATACATACACACAGAGAAAAGAGTGGCTATTACAGAACTCTCTTGTGACTCTAGCTGTACCTGTTGCGCAGGTCCATTTGCAGACACGGATGGTAATGATGTGGTGGTTGCAGTTATAACACCACCTGCAACCCTTAGTAGTGTAGTACCAGGCTTCTGTGTCTGAGATGTCACTGGCAATGACTTTAGTACATTTTCAGATATTTTTACCAATCCAGGTGTACTACTGTTTGCCTGAAATGTGATTAAGAAAGTAAGACCACAACAAAAATAGTTGTAACATATAAAAATATCATGACTGTCCTTATTTCCTATTCCAATCCCAGATACAACAGAGTATACCAAAACACATTTACTAGATGATGAAGTACGGGATATTTCTTAAATCTTTTTTTATTTTATTTCTTTCTATTAAGGCTTTATCTTAAAAACTATACACTTCAGACAGCTTTAATGTTGTTTGAGGTCTCCAAACCAAATGTCAGGGTATATTCATACGGGACAGATCTGCTGGGAAATGTCCACAGCCGATCATATAGGAAAATCCACAGTGGAATACAGCAATTGCAAAGTGAATATGATTTAAGAAATCTCATTTACACGCTGCAAAAAAAATTCCGCACATAAAATGACCCACTCTGGAGCAAAGAGTCTCCAGGCCTTCAGTCATCTCAGTGCAGCGACAATGTCCCATGTGACTGCTAAAACAGTGACCTGGGGACGATGGAGGATGGCTGTACATAGAAGACCAAAGGACTAGAGACGTCTCGCCATGGGAGCACCAAGAAGATGAATATAGTGTTTTTTATTCCTGCACTATGATCTTATTTACACAATAAAAAAAATTGCAAATAAATCCACACAGTTTAGTGCATATTTGCTGCTGCAGAGTTTCCTGTGGACAGTAGCGAAATCGTTACGAAAACTTTCCACAGTAATTCCACTGTGTGCGAACACACTCTGAGTATCGTTTAAAAACTATCCAGGAATCGATCACCCCTTGCCTAGAACTTCTTTATTGAACATCAGGCATATAAAAGCAGTGATTTGCTTATATTATTTTGGAGTTGTGGAACTCAAAACTATGGTGAGAATCATTTATAAAAAAAAAAAAAAAGATATAAACACTAGAGATTGTCGGAAATATGCCACCCCTATAAAATAGATCTCTGCCTTTTACCACCTTGTATTTTTTAGGTTGAAAGTTCTGTGCTTAAAAATTTCTGTTTTTATATCGGCTTTATTTTTCATTTTTTTTTATAAAAAGCTTCATATTGCCTGAATGGACATGGATTTATACCATAATATGATGGACACCTGAAGCCTCTAAAAAAGGTACCATACCAAAAAAGGACATACGCTATAGTATAGTTAACAAATTCATGAAGGTTATTAATCAGTCATTAAAACATCTATAAACTGAATGAATATGTACCGTATTACCAAAATTGATGCTAAAATTCAACAACTAATCACATGACATGACCCAAGAAAAGCCCCTATTTACAGGGAACGGGTATCCGTAACGCGAAAACGTGTGTTGGGGGATGTATGTTCCCCTCGAATGGTCTCTTATACCACTTGGTTAAGTAACTCTCTATCATCTCTTTGTTATTATCTATTTATAGGCATGTTGGGAATATCATGTGATTTGTGATTTTTTATAGGGGCTTTTCTTGGGTGTTGTCATGTCATTAGGTGTTGAATTTTAGCATCAATTTTTGTAATGTATATTAATTAAACTTATATATAATTTTTAATTATTGATTAATAAACATCATATTTTTAACTATACTATAGCGATTGTCATTTATTGGTATGGTTTTGTATTTGTATACTCATGCTTTTGATAATTTTGTATTTACATGCTCACAAACTTGTTTATAGGTTTCTCTAAAAAAAGGGAGCACTGGAGCTTACTGTATTTTGTGTTTTCATTGGGATCAATATAACAGTATGCAGTAAGCTTCTGAACTCCCTCTTGTAGTAGCTACAGATTGCTAAAATGTTCTGTTTTAAATTTATGTCCAAGCAGGAGATTTGGAGCTCTTTAATAAAATAAAAAGAAAAAACCTAAGCTCTTATGGTTATAAAATATATCAGACAATCCACACAGAATTTTTTAAAAACACGGAAAACACATAGACAACACTTAATAAGGTTAAAAAACCACTAAAGAATCAATGATCAGTCTATCCTTACCAGAGCAACAATGGTGACTATCTGTCACTAGCTTACTTTCAAAGCTTGTTGTCCCTGTGCAGAGGTGCCTGCACTTCCTTGGGCTGCCACATTCGAGGTGGCTTGCTTTCCAGATGTCTGTGCAGATGGCTGACCAACTAAAAATGTTCCCTGTAAACAAACGTTAAACATTTAGCACACTAATCGCATTAAAACGTGCTACAATGTATAGTGTTAGAGTATATTACTTTACAGGTCCCACTTTGTACCGGACCTACATGGTGCCCTATAAAATTGTCGAAGTATCTTCCAGGATTCCAAGGTCCATGAACTGATTAAATAGAACCGGTCACATAGTTTATGCCCCCTTGCTGAGGGCAGCACAAGCTAGTGACAGACCTGCTGTTTCCAGCGCTGTGTCCTTTATTCTGTAAGATGCTGGAGTTTTAGGAGTATTTAATGCTCAAATCTGCAGTTTTCAAACAGAAAAGAGTCAGTTTTTTCATGCCCCGCCCACCTGAGGCTGGCCCCACCCACCTCAACTGATAAACCTATTCGGTTATGTTCACACGGCTTATTTGCGGGACGTAATTACGCCGTGTGGACGGGGTGCCGGCACCTCGCCGGCCCATAGACTATCATTACTAGCGGCGTGTATACGCCGCTAGAAAATGACATGTCACTTATATCCCCCCGTGGCGGATTCGCCGAGCACGGAGAGGAGACGTAATCCATAGTTCTCTATGAGAACTGTGGATTACCGTATTGACTGGGACGTAATTCGCACAGTACGGACTGCAATACGTCCCATTTTAAGCCATGTGAACATAGCCTTACTCTGAATAGGCAGAAACATGTGAATAACTGCCAGGTGGGTGGGGCTAGCCTTTGGTGGGTGGGGCTAACACCTGCTCATGAATAAGATTTGAGCATTAAATCCTCTAAAACTCCAGCATCTTACAGAATAAGGGACACCGCTCTGGGAACAGCAGGTCTGTCACTAGCTTGTGCTGTCCTCAGCAAGGGGGGCATAAACTATGTGACAGGTTCTCTTTAAATAAACTAGCATTGTATTTACTATATCCCATTGCTGTCAATCAAAAGTCCTTTGGCTTATACCCTGCATAGCCCACCGGCTAGTGAACCACAACACATTACCATTCAAGGGAATGAAGCAGTGTTGCCAAGTTTCCTGCACAGCAGGTGGCTTAGAGGGTCCTTATGCAGGGAAATGATGTGAAAAAGCTGCATGCCTTAATCAATGCATGGCTTCTTCATTCTGAGAATAGTTATCTACCTACCTGAGGTGTCTGTTTTAGGATGTAAGAGGTGTAAGTGAGGTGCTGGGGTAATCCAGAAGCAGCATTTCCTGTGCCTGAACCACCACTTGTAGATGCCCCTGATTGGAGATCTGGAAAACATGTTATAAAGTTAAGACCATGGAGCTTGTTTTGTACCATAGCCCTTCCCTACATTCAATATCCTTCTCCCTGTATTACACAAAAGCATATATTACTGGTCTCCAGTAATGTGGGGAAACCAAAGTCATTATTATGGAATAACCAGTTTATAAACAGGATGCAGGACGTCAAATCACGCTCAGGATCTCAAGCCCTATCAAACGCTGTTATAACAAACAGTTATCCTGAATATCCTAGAAATTAGTAACGATTATTATTATTTTAGAGCACCATTAATTTCAGGGCGCTGTACAAGCCTAAGGCCATGTTCACACGGCTTAAAACAGTCCTTAATTACACGGCGTACTGCGCAAATTACGGGCTGAAAACGGCCAAGTCATTACGGTAATCCATAGTTCTCTTAGAGAACTATGGATTATGTCTCCTCCCTGCTCGGCGAATCCGCCGCGGGGGGAGATAAGTGACATGTCATTTACTAGCGGCGTATACGCACCGCTGGTAATGAATGTCTATGGGCAGGCGAGGTGCCGGACCCCCGCTCCCACCACGCCCCCGGTCACACGGCGTAATTGCGGGCCGTAATTACGTCCCGCAATTAAGCCGTGTGAACATAGCCTTAGGGTTCAGATACATAAGACAAACAGAATAACACTGTATGAAAACGGTCTAGGTGTACGACTTTCTTTGTTGCCCATAACAACCAATCAGAGCACCCCTTTCATTTCATGTAGTGCTCTGAAAGAATGAAACGGGCGCTCTGATTGGTTGCTGTGGGCGACAAAGAAAGTCAGAGCTAGACAGTTCTCATACATGAGGCCCTAAGTAACATACTGATACAGAAGGAGAGGGGACCCTGCCCTAAGGACTTACAACCTACAGTGGAGAAGGGGGAGACAGACGGTGAGGGACGGAGATGTGTATTAGGATACGTCCACACAGCAAATGTCAAAATACTCGTCCGACTCTGAATCCTAAAAACAAGTCGTTCAAGAATTTTGACGCGCTTTTCAATGTGGATTTTAAGTTTTTTTCCACCAGATTTACAGTCAGAAAATGAGTCCCATTCACTTTTATGGGGTTTTAGATGCGAATCCAACATACAGATGCTTGGGACGCATTTTTTTTTTCTTTACTTAAAATAAAGTGGATTAACGAACATGATTCAAGTTTTTTCCGAATGCAGTTTTTAAAATTCAACCTCAAATAATGCAAAGTCGTGTGGACTACAACCTAGATTCTCAGTGGAGGTCTATGGGGATGGTTTACAGTCGGATTTTTTACGGTTTTTTAAAACCCCAATCTGCGTAAAAATCCAACTGTGAAATCATTGCCTTGTAGACGGACCTTTATAGTGTATTAGCAGCAAGGTTATTTGCTTATCCAAAAATATATTTTGAATCGGACTACATAAGGGCTTTGTAACATGCAAGGTCACATAGAAACTGTGGGCACAGAATAAAAAGAATTTTTTAAAAAGAGAATCAATTTCAACATCGCCTCTAGAGGTTTTTCACTACTTTAGATCCAAGTGACTCGATTTAGATCAACCCAAATCAAATTCTAGCTAAAAATCGTCAAAGAAAAAGAGAGAAAACTTTTTGGTTTTTTTAAGTGTTAATTCACCTTTACACGGTGCTCCACAATGTCCCTTCTAGTGTGGCATCACTTTCGGCTATCATAACACTGGGTTCACCCATGGTAAATAATGCTATAATAGTAAACACAAGTGATGTTGGAACAGAAGTGACGCTGCATCATGCACCATGGACTGTTAAGTTAGTCCTTAGAAAACCTTTTTAAAGAGTTGTCCTAGGACCTTGCCCAACCCCTGTCTACATGCCCTACTAGGACACATACACAATGCCGCCTTCTTTGATTCAGAACAAACAGTAACTGTGTAATGCTATGCTTCCATTGCAGCAGCTCCAGGGAAAAGGCATTGCTAGACACAAGTTCTCTAGCTGATCACTGCCATGAGTGATAGGCTATGTTCACACGGTGTAATTGGGGGGACGTATTTCGCCCACAATTACGTCATGTGCCTGGGGGCGGGCTGGCAGCCCGCCAGCCCCATAGTAATTCATTATTCCCGTGAATAATTGACATGTCTATGAGAACTGTGGATTACCGTAATGACTTAGACGTATCTCTCCCCGTATTTAGCGCAGTACGGCATGAATTACGGGGCGAGATACGTCCCAATAATTGCCGTGTGAACATAGCCATAGAGTTTAGAGTTATTTTTGCAGTCTGCATAACAAGACTCCAACGGATCAGAAGCCATGATGCATTTGTTAATCTCTGTCAATTTTCACGGGACTATAGATATTCCTATGAGCAGGGTTTTTTCAAGTCACATAACAAGACATCTGCACATAACTGTAGAATAAAGGTGTATGTTATTATTGCCACTTGTCTGCTGCATGCTACAAAATTATGTAGAATATAATCTGTGCACATGAAGGAATTGGTAAGAAGTCACTTACTGGCAGTGCTAGCAGCTCTCAGAATGGCTCCTTGGGGTATAAGCAGAAGTTTTCCTTTACCAGATGTATTCTTACTGTTGGTGGTTAGGTACAGTTTGGTTCCTGGTGGGAGATTTGCCAAGTTACCTAAATTTGTCGATGGCAACTGTAAAGTTGCCATAACTTAACATGTAAAAAGAGAGAAAGATATTTAAAATATGTAAAAACCATTCTAGAAAATGTATACATATAACCATCTCCACACAACTCTCCAAGCTATTATACTACTACTCATGAAATCTAAGGTGCAGAAAGCATTTTACAGATCTTGCACCTTAAAACCAGGAGTCTGATGTTACTGGGCCAGGCAACTATCCAGCAACCGATGTTGGCATACTTGGTTTACAGATCGATGGAACAGTGATAAACCAAAACTATGACGAGGATCATTAAAAAAAAAAAAGAAAAAAAAGAAAAAGAAAAAAGGTATGAACACTAGAGATTGCCGAAAATGTGCCAAAAACACCTATAAAATAGATCTCTGCCTTTTACCACCTTGTAATTTTTAGGTTGAAAATTTTGTGTTAAAAGAAATTTCTGTTTTTATATCTGCTTTATTTTTTTTTTGGGGATCAAGAGCTTCATATTACCTGAATGGACATAGATTTATACCAAAACATGATGGACACCTGAAGCCTCTAAAAAAGGGACCATACCAAAAAAGGACAGACGCTATAGTATAGTTAACAAATTCATGAAGGTTATTAATCAGTCATTAAAAATTATATATAAATTGAATGAATAAACATTAGCAAAATTGATGCTGAACTGCAACACCTAATCACATGACATGACCCAAGAAAAGCTCTTACTCAAAAGGGAATGGATATCTCTAACGCACTTTTCGCCTTTGAATGGTCTCTGATACCCCTGGGTTAAGTAATTCTCTATCATGTTATCATCTCTTTGTTATTATCTATTTATAGGCATGTTGGGAATATCATGTGATTTGTGGTTATTATAGGGGCTTTTCTTGGGTCGTGTCATGTCATTAGGTGTTGAATTTTAGCATCAATTTTGGTAATGTATATTGATTAAATTTATATATAATTTTTAATGATTGATTAATAAATATAATGAAGTTTTTAACTATACTTTAGCGTATGGTTTTGTATACTCACGCTTTTAAGGGGCCGTTCACACAGCTTATTTCGGCGCGGATTGGCGCCGTACTGCGCGCCGGATTTGCGCTGCAGTACGGCGCCAATCCGTCGCAGTAATTACGGTAATCCACAGTTCTCATAGATAACAGTGGATTCTGTCGCTCCTACCTGCTCAGCGAATCCGCCGGGCGGGGAGAAACTGACATGCACATTATCCAGGCGGAATACGCGCCGTGGATAACGGAAATCTATGGGGCCGGCGGGCAGCGCCCCCGCACCCGCCCCTTATTCAAGACGGAATTGCGAGCGCAATCCGGCTCGCAATTCCGTCTTGAATAAGCCGTGTGAACCGGGGCTAATAATCTTGTATTTACGTGCTCACAGAATTCTTTATAGGTCTCTTAAAAAAATAAATAAATAATAAATAAATAAATAAATAAGGGGAGCAGAGGAGCTTACTGTATTTTGTGTTTTCATTGGGTTCAATATAACAGTATGCAGTAAGCTTCTGACCTCCCTCTTGTAGTAGCTGTAGATCGCTAATACGTTCTGTTTTAAATTTATGTCCAAGCAGGAGATTTGGAGTTGTTTAATAAAAAAATTTTAAAAAAGAGAAAAAACCTAAGATCTTATGGTTATAATCAATGAAACGTCGGGTTTCCCCAAAACCAAACATTCCTATTTTAATTCTGTGCCATGGTGCATAAATATTAAGGGGTTCTGATTCCAGTCATATGCTTCATTCACTATCAGTTGGATCATGTAATATGTAGCTTAGTGTGTATTGGCACATAGGACAGTACAAATTATAACACAACCTTATGGGCATGCTCACACAGCGTATTTGCGGGGCATAATTACGATGCAATACGCTTGATTTACTCCCCGCAAATACGATAAAATCAGAAAACACATTGTGCACAGTACACGCCGGGAGAAAGAAGTGACACGTTACTTCTTCCCAGCACTTACACGCCGGGGAAAATAGAGTGAGAGAGGCCGGCACAGAGCACTTTTGAAGTACGTTCTAGCCAGCGCGTACTTCTAACACACCCGGCATATAGCGGCACGCGCCGTTATACGCCGGGATTACGCCATGTGAACATACCCTACGCAGACACCTTGCTTGTCACGGCTAGGAGGATCGTCAAAGACTCTGAAAAATGCTGCATCCTAGAACCTCAGTTAGGAATTTGTTTTTACATTTTTTTTTTTTAAGATCGGAGACAAATCATGTTCACATTGTGCATACGTGGTTTGGTTACTGAACACTTTTTTTAGTTTCTGCAAATAGTAAAAATATAAGGAGGAGGAGGTAAAAAAAAAAAAAAAAAAAAGGTAGATTCATAATGCTCAAATATGAAAAGATTGTGAAGAGAATGTTCCCTGGAATGAGACTGAGCAGGGAAGAGGGCAAGTCAACATCCTCGTTCAGTAGGAAGGAGGAAACCACCTCGGGCAGGAAGTAGGAAACGGAATGAAGAATAACACTGTCCTTGTAGAGCAGTGTTTCTCAACTCCAGTCTTCAAGGCCCACTAACAGGTCATGTTTTCAGGATTTCCTCAGCATTGCACAGGTGATATCATTATGGTCAGTGCATTCTGCACAGGTGATATCATTATGGTCAGTGCATTCTGCACAGGTGATATCATTAGTGTCGGTGCATTCTGCACAGGTGATATCATTATTGTCAGTGCATTCTGCACAGGTGATATCATTAGTGTCGGGGCATTCTGCACAGGTGATATCATTTTGTCAGTGCATTCTGCACAGGTTTATATTTATTATTGTCGGTGCATTCTGCACAAGTGATATTATTGTCGTGCATTCTGCACAGGGGATATCTTAGGTCTTTTATTCTGCACAGGTGAACTTAGGCATGCATCGCACAGGTGATATATTATTCAGTGCATTCTCACAGGTGAAATTTATTATGTCATGCATTCTGCACAGGTGATATCATTATGGTCGGGGGCATTTGCACAGGTAATCATTAAAGGTTTAGTGCATTCTGCACAGGTGATATCATTATGTCATGCTTCGCACAGGTGATTTCATTAATTTTCATGCATTCTGCACAGGGTTCATTAGGTGGTGCATTTTGCAAGGGATTATTATTTTCAGGCCTGCACAGGTGAAAAACATTTTGGGCAGTGCATTCTGCACAGGTATATCTTTTTGGCATGATTCTGACGGTGATATTTTATGGCAGGCATTCGCAAAAGGGGATATCATTATGGTCAAGCATCCTGCACAGGTGATACATTATGGTCATGCATTCGCAAGGTAATATTTCTGTCAGTCATTCTCACAGGTGATATATTATGGTCAGGCTTCTGTACAGGTATATCATTAGGTCAGTGCATTTTGTACAGGTTTAATCATTATGGTCGGTGCATTTTGCACGGTGATACATTATGGTCGGTGCATTCGCCAGGTATACTTAGGTCGGCAATTTTGACAGGGATACATTTTGGTCGGTGATTCTGCACAGGGGATATCATTATGGTCAGTGCATTCTCCACAGTGATATCTTATTGTCCCCTGCATTCGCCCCCAGGGAAAAATTATGGGCAGTGCATTCTGCACTGGTGATATCATTTGGTCTGCATTCTGCACGGGTACTTTTTGGTCTGATTCGCACAGGTGATATCATTAGGAGACAACCCGCCCGGTGATATCATTTTGGTCGGTGCATCGCACATGAAACATTTTGCAGGCATTCTCCCCAGGGATCAGGTCGGTGCATTCGCACAGGTGATATCATTATGGCTGCATTCTGTACGGTGATTCATTATGGTCATGCATTTGTAAGGTGATATCATTAAAGTCATGAATTTGAACAGGGATATATTATATCAGGGGACGCACAGGGAAATTATTTTCCGGGATTCGTCAGGGGATATCATTATGGTCAGTGCAATTTTGACAGGGGATACATTTGGCAAGGGATTCTGCAAGGTGATACATTTTTTGTCAGGCATTCTGCACAGGTGATTCATTTAAAGGTCAGGCATTTGCACAGGTAATCATTAGGCGGCATTCTCACGGTGAATCATTAAGGTCATGCATCTGAAAGGTGATATATTATAGTCAGTGCATTTTTGCAAGGGAATTTATTTGGGCATGCATTCTGCACAGGGAATCATTTCGGCGTGCATTTTGCACAGGTGTATCATTACGGTCGGGGCATCGCACGGTGAATCAATTGTCAGGCATTCTGCAAGGTGAATCATTACGGCGGGGCATTTTCACAGTGTTTTCATTTCTGAGTGCCGCACAGGTGAAACATTTTGGTATGCATTGCACAGTGTTCATTAAAAGGGCGGTGCATTCGCACAGGTGATATCATTATTTAGTGCATTCTGCACAGGTAATCATTATGGTCATGCTTTTTTTAACGGTTATCATTATGGTTGGTGCAATTTGCACAGGTGATATCATTATGGTCGGGGCATTTTGCACAGGTGAAAAATTAGGTCTTTCACTCCACGGTGATATCTTATTTTCAGTGCTTTTTGCACGGTATATCTTACGTCGGTGGATTCGCACAGGTAATCATTCGGTCGGTGCATTCTGCACGGGGATATAATTTGGTCGTGCTTCTGCACAGGGGATAATTTTTGGTCAGGCATTCTGCACAGGTGATATCAAAGGGGCGGGCATTTGCACAGGTGATATATTATTTTCATGCATTCTGCCCAAAATTAATCATTATGGTCGGGGCATTCGCACAGGTTGATAAACATTTTTGTCATGCATTCTGCACAGGTGATATCATTATGGTCAGTGCATTCGCACAGGTGTACATTATGGTAGGCATTCTGCACAGGTGATATCATTTTGGCAGTGCATTCTGCACGGGATATCATTACTGTCAGTGCATTTGCACAGGGATATCATTATGGGCGGGGCATTCTGAAGGTATATCATTTGGTCAGTGCATTCCCACAGGGGATTCATTATGGCAGTGCAATTTTCCCAGGTGATTCATTTTTGGTCAGTGCTTTCACAGGGATATTTTGGTCTGATTTGCACAGGGATATCATTATGGCAGTGCAACGCACAGGTGATATCATTTTGGTCATGCTTCTGCAAAAGGGAAACAAAAGGTTCAGGCATTCTGCACGGGGAAAAATTATGGTCATCATTCTGCACAAGTGATATCATTATTGTCAGTACCTGTACAGGTATATCATTATGGCATCATTCGCATAGGTGTATCATTTTGTCAGTGCATTTTTGCACAGGTGATATAACATTATGGTCAGTGATTCTGCAAGGGGATATCATTTGGTCAGTGCATCTGCACGTGAGATCATTACAGCAGTGCATTCTGCACAGGTGATTCATTTTGGTCTGCATTGCACAGGGGATTCATTATGGGCAGTGCAAAACTGTAAGTTGAATCATTATGGTCAGTGCATTCTGCACAGGGGGAATCATTAGGGGAGTGCAACTGTAAGGTGTATCATAGGGCAGTGCATTCGCACAGGTGATATCATTATGGTCAGTGCATCGCACAGGTGATATCATTATGGCATGCTTTTTTTCCAGGAATACATTATGGTCGGCATTCTCACAGTATATCATTATTTTCGGGGCAAATTTTTGGGAGATCCGAAAAAAAAGACGGTTGGTGGGTCGTGAGAAAAATTATTATAGATCAAAAAGGTAGAGCAAAAAAAAATTGCAACTTTCCAAATTTAGCAGGGAGCAAGAGATCAGCAATTCCGGTCCCTGAGCAAGGATTGGAGTGAGCTACATTGTGACCTTCTGCCCATTTTCAGGGTTGGACGCTTTCCCTCTTGGAAACAAGAGCCACCCATGGGGGTTTAGATCTCCACAGCGTTTCCAAATTTTTCTGAAGACAGACAATGTTGCAGACGTAGGACTACAAACTGTAAGAATAGCTAGCGAACTGTGAAGTATAGGAAATGCTCCTGGAAATGGATAATTAAGATCTGTAAAAACAGACCCTTCATGTCCACAGTAGAAAAGAACTTTCCTCGCTCCATAGTGGTGATCACTGATCTCACTAATGTCAGAGATTTATTTGTGGAGTACTTAAAGGGGTTGCCCCCTAAAAAATTTGCCTTTAATTTAAACCTTTCAAAAACAAGTCACTTTGCAATATTTCCATTAACATGTTCTACTATTCCAGATACCCCCTCTTGTATGGGTGCAACACCCTCAAAGGGCGCTTAGCTACAGACCTGTTTATCCTCTTGATAGCGGCCCCAAAAATTGCTAAGCTCAACCTGCTTCTACGACCCAGTGGAAGCCAGTAAACAAAGCCCCGAATTCAAAGGAAACCAAAAAAACAGGACTGAGGAAGATGACTCATGTATAGACAACCCTTAAGGGACAAGGGCGCACACCCCACCACAAAAGGTTTAAAAAAAAACCTCTAAAATCTTTGTTTAAAGCGCACTGGGCATTCTCCCTGTATGCGAGTTCACCGTCTGAAAAAAAGGCAGAGGACTGGGATGAGAGATGGGGAGAAGAAAGGAAGAAGTGATCAGAGGGAATAGTAGAAATGGAATATATAGATTCTTGCAGAGCCAGGTACTAAGTGCATTGGAAAATCAGTGCCTTGTCTGAACAGCACGGCATATTGTGACCAAAAAAAAAGTTTCTTGTCTTCTTCCCAAGAATGCTAAAAAGTGCGATTTTTCAAATTGCCAAGGGCCATAAAAAGACACAATATTTGGGAAAGGGGCCCTCAGTGTGTGGGGAAAAAGGCCCTTTTGCCCCCCTGTTTTTGGAACATCTCATGAAGCGACCCTGCTTTTTAATTGAAAGGTGGGGGGGAGGGGGTCAGGGGACTGCATGTATTTATGCTAGGGCAGAGGTGATTTAACCCTGCAAGTAATTTTAAAATAGGGCAGGGGAACAAATCCATCAACTAATTATTAAGTGTAGGGTGTTCAAGGGGCCCTGGGATGTAACAGCTTTGCATGCAATTATTATGAGGTTAAATGGAGCAGTAGTGAATGCATGTAATTATACTAGGTTCTGGAGTGTGAAGCACTCGCAGCGTATACGGGGGGGGGGGAAATTTGAGCACCCAATACACGACAAGGTAATAAAGTTATATTTTAAAACTGCATTCAGTTTTATTTGTAGAAAACACTTCAAAACATGACAATTTTTACATCTATACCAACAAAGAAAACATACTCTTAGGTCTGTACCTGAGCCTTGGGATCCAGTTTTTGCGGTTACAGCAGATGCGACTTGTGTTTTAGATACATTTTGTGCGGCTTGGGATAATACATTGGCACTTCCACTGCTTACTACAGCTTTTGCTACCCCTTGAGCAACAATCTGTTTTGTCCCCACAGCTTTGGCAGCTGAAGAGCTGGATTTGGCAACAAGTATCTGGCCACCACTAATAGTTACAGAAGGTTTTATTGAGGCCTGCACTGCTGATCCAACGGGAATGCTGACCACCTGGAAAAGGACAGAAAGTAAAACACCTAGTAGCATAGGTGAAGGAAGGCAAAAGAATATAAAGAAGACATATTCTAAGAAAAAAGTTAATCAAAAACACCAATACACCAGAGCAGTGGCAGATGAAGGAAACTTTCTAGATTAACATTTTTGCTGCAAAGCATTGTTACTGTTGAACACTTTTCCTGCTCATACTGCACGTCAAGTTGGTAATCTTAGTATTGAACATAAACTAGACGACTGCAAAGCGACAGATACCGTATCTAGAGTAGCAAACGTAGAAATGACACCTATTTCACTTGATAGCCTAAAGTTTTCATTTCGCAGATTTTTTTTCCCCAAAACAAATGAATATGCCATAAATATCTAACAGCTTATGGTCCCACCTTTGTGACCTCAACCTAATGGGTGAACTGGAATCCACAACTCCCGCTTCACCAGTTGAGGCAACGGTGGATCCAAGCAGACACCAAACAGAAAGGTAACCAAAGAAAAAGGGTACATACTATAAAAGACTAGAAGACTAATGAATAGTGTATACTTTGAGACCAAAAACATGTAAATAGTTCATTAAGAAACTAAAAAATACAATAATGGCCAAAATGTATGTAGCAGCATGGTACAGTAATAATGATAAAGTAACTTGCACAACAATCCCAGCAACAATACAAAACAATATACATACAATAAATATCTATTTAATATGCAATTTCACTAAGGAACAGCGAATAAGGTGCAACCAAATAAGGGACTATATACAACTCTAAAATAGGTATACAGACGATAAGCCATATGCATGTCAGTCCATTCTACTAAAAGTAAACCGCACGCTACAACCCTCAATGCTCTTTTAAAGTGTGTCCTCTTCCATTTTTTTTTGGTTACAGTACTATTGTAGTATTGATTGTATTGTGTGGTGCCTATCATTGTTTTGGATTTCTTGAACAAATAGAAAGGTGACCACACATGTCCACAGTTCTTTCCTTTTAAGGGTATGTTCACACGATGTAATTTCGGCGCGCATTTCGCCCCATATATGCGCTCTAATACGGACGAGATGCGCACTGAAATTACGGTAATCCATAGTGGATTACATCTCCTTTCCCCGCTCGTACAATACGATTGCATTGTACACGCGGGGAGATAAGTGACATGTCAATTATTCGTGGCGAATATGCACTGCAAGTAATGAATGTCAATGGGGCCAGTGGGCTGCCCCCCCCCCCTCCCTCACCCTTGCAGTGGTTCACGCGTATTAGCGCGAGCTCCCAAACGCACGATGTACTGCGGCGCTTGCTATACACGCCGCAGTACATCGTGTGAACATACCCTAAGTCTATGAAAGAATTTTCAAAAACCTGAAAAGTTATAGAAAGCATAGAACCTTACCTTAGAACCTTCTGCAGTATTTATGGTCTTATGGGTGAGACAGCAATCATTTGGTTACCCTTCACAGTAACAATCTGCTGTAGAGATGGCTGAGAAGTTGAAGGAGTTTCTTGCTGCAGTTGTTGAGAAGATTCCATGGGCTCTTGCTTAATGATGACCTAAAAAGCACCACAGCACATTTAATACATATAGTAAGAGGAGACTGTTATAATTCATCATCACGAGCAATGATTCCCTAGCACCTGAAGTATAGTAAGCTGTACCAATGTTCACTTAATACTTTTGTAGAATTGGTAAAAATTAAAAACAAAGGGTGACATGTATGAACGTTGATGTTGACAGGCCAGTTCTAAATAGCTTTAAAAAAAAGGAATGTGTCATTAAAAATGACTTATTGTTTAACTCACATTTTTATGTTCAACACAATTTTTAAGAATTTTTGGTTATATATATATATATATTTTTTTTTTTAATCTTCCGTATCACTTTCAATATTTTTTAGTCCTACAGTTTTCACTTTGGCCACTAACCCTAATAATAGTCTGAAACTTCCTGTTCTGTACAAAAAGATTCTCAGTAGTGAGCTCATTATCAGCACAAAGAGGGGCAAACTGAAAGAAGAAACCAGTGTGAATAGATAACATAGGATCCACCAGTCACAAGAGGAGATAGTCACAGTTCACCCTTTCACCTCCCTGCAGTGACTTCTTTCCAGGTCACAGAGCATGAATAGAAAACTCTCCTATATTAGTGACTGGGACGGATACTGATAGGTCTCCTTTGTGCATGAAGCTACTGTAAAGCATCTTTCTGACTGCTGTTAAAGCAGTGCAAAGAAGGCCTAGTGGCCAAAGTGAAAACTGCAAGACTTTAAAAATCTTAAAAAATATTGAAAGTTTATATGAAAAAATAAAAAAAAAACTACCAAAATTTTTCCCTTTAAAAAAAAAAAGGGTTTAACATAAAAATGGACTTAAACAATGACCCGTAGGAACCTTTTTAAGGCAGTAAGCTGCCCAAGTAACATTTTTTGACCAAACCAATACGACAACTCAGGCAGACCACCTTTAACTTGGTCTGGCTGTTCTAACTGTTCTGCTGTTGGCGTCAAAGAATCATAAATGTGTCTACTTCTATGAGTGCAGTGCGACGCCCCCAGAACGCCCCAAATCTTTGGTGCATTACAAAGCCACTTATCGAGCCAAATTGTTTAAAGGACACCAAATGTTGAATGAAACAATCAGCTTCCCCAGTAGGCAAAACCCAACAGCTATATTCCAACCATTGACGATGTCCGCCGTGCATATATAGGGTTGCCACCAGGGCCACATGTATGGCACTGTAATAGTCTTGGTGGAGCTGAACTCCTGCTGCAACAGCTGGGAACTAAGTAAAACAGGATGGCGGTCAGTTATGTTGACATCGAAGTATACCGCAATACAGAGATATTGCAGTGCATTACTGAAATGATTGCCCAGTCAACACCAGTTTAAAAATGAAATATAATGTAGTGAAAAAAAAAGGATTTACGACTGTACACACAGCACTCACAAGTAGAAAAAGTTTTACCTGAAGTGAGTGCTGTGTGTATTCTTTTGAATTCTGAATATGGATTAGGCTAGGTTCACACGGCTTATCCATGGCATAATTGCAGGGACGGATTTCGCTCGAAATTTAGGGTGTGTCCCCTTACCCGGAGGCGGGGGGGGCTGGGGGGCCGGGCCGCTCGCCCCCCATAGACTTTCATTATCCGCGGCGCATGTCCCGCCAGGATAATGTGCGTGTCACTTTCTCCCCACTCATGAAATACACCGAGCAGGGAGAGGAGACGGAGTCTATGGTTCTCTACGAGAACTGTGGATTACCATAATGACTGGGACGGTTTTCCCCAATTTTGACGCAGTACGGGCAATTAGGACCGAAATCCGTCCCAAAATCAGCCGTGTGAACATAGCCTTATTGTAATACTGAGCAACACTTTTTTTTTATTTTGTCAAAATTTTGAGTATGTGCTTCGGTTACCAAGGTGCATAAAAATAAAAAAGAAAGATGCGACACAAAAAGTGTGTAAAGTTGAAGTCTATTGCATATCCAAGAAAAGAAACCCCTCCCTCAAAAAAAATAAAAAAAATCTCTCACAACGCTCTATCAGGCCCTGCAAGAGTTGGAAAGTAATAGTCCCCTTTTGCAGAAACTTGAAACTTCTAGTTTCCACTGCAAGTCTACCAATCATTAAAAAACTAGATGGCCTCTCCATATGGGCAACTAGGATTGCAGGGGGCTGAGGCCACAATGCCCCAAATAGCTGTGTCTTTAAGGGGTTAAAAAATAACTATATTGGTGGTTTCACTGTACAATAGATTTCTTCTTTAAAGTGAATGCACAGGAGATGAATTCACTGCAGATTTTTCTATATTGACTTCAATGGAAGGAGGTAAAGTCGTCAGGTAAGGTTTATCTGTAGATTTTAACGCAGTTTTTGATTTCTTCCATTGAAGTCAATATTGAAAAATCCATAACAAAACCTACAACAAATTCTCAGCAAAATCTCCCCACATGTATTCAGACTCAGTATTCAAGTACCGCCCGGGAAGATTTGTGGCTGCAGTAAAAAAAAAATAAAAATTTTAGGACAATCAGAATTTCAAAGCAGTTCCAAAAACTCCAACCATGTTAGGTTTTTTGCTACCATCACAGTTCCATTTTTCAGTTGTGTCTTATGTTATTAAATGCCCAATTAATTGGTGTCTTACTCTACATCCAAAGCCTACAGTTAAAAATGCGTTTCAGCAAATAAGTGTTACCCATTGTAAAATTGTAACTTTAACATACTTTCTGTATCAATTTTTCATGGTTTTTAATAAAAATGGGGCAAGAGAAACACACAATGGATCAACTAAAACCTGCACGTTTCCCTACTTCCTCATATCTTCACAACTATGCATGTGTACACACTGCATCTAATCAAGGTAATTATCATCAACATGTGAAGATTAAATAAGGGTTACCTTTGTGAAAGCACCAAGTCCTCCAGACACTGGTTTTGGACTCTGAGCTTTAGAATGACTTCCAATGGGACACAGTGGAGGCATTGCTGCAAAGAGAGACTCCTCCTTCTAAAATTAAACATAAATTTCCAAACTGTTTGGTGATCCAAGAAAGTTATCGACAATGACGCTGTGGAAAATACATTAATATTTCTTTAATTAAAAACACCACACAATGCTACGTGTAGCTTCTCTCCCTCTATCATATAACTGTATATATCACAGAGCTCAGCTTCTCTCCCTCTATCATTATAAACCCTTTATATACAGGCTCCGCTTCTTTCCCTCTATCATATAACCCTATATATCACAGAGCTCAGCTTCTACCTCTATCATATAACCTATACATTCAGAGCTCAGCTTCTCTCCCCTATATATAATCCTATAAAATCACAGAGCTCAGCTTCTCCCCCTCTTCATATAACCCTATATATCACAGAGTCCGCTTCTTTCCCCTATCATATAACCCTATATATCACAGAGGCTCAGCTTCTCTCCTCTATCATATAAACCTATTATCACAGAGCCAGCTTATCTCCTTATCATATAACCCTATACATCGAGCTCAGCTTCTCTCCCTCTATCATATAATGATATATAAACAGAGCTCAGCTTCTCTCCCTCTATCATAAAACCCCTATATTCACGAGCTCAGCTTCTCTCCCTCTATCATATAACCCTATATATCACAGTGCTCAGCTTCTCTCCTCTATCACATAATCCTATATATCACAGAACTCCGCTTCTTTCCTCTATCATATAACCCTATATATATATCACAGAGCTCAGCTTCTCTCCTCTATCAGATAACCAAATATATCACAGAGCTCAGATTCCTCGATCATACAAACCTATAGAAAATATGTGTGCGCAGCACAATAATGACTGCTAAAATCGAAGAATTATAGCGCTTGGACTTCTATAGTATCTTTTCCAATATAGGAAGGCAATGTACCTCCAAATTTCCCAAAAATGTATTTATTGCACAAATTTCAAAACAATAAAATGTTAAAAGATTAGAAAAAATATATATATCACGGGTTTCAACGCGTTTCGCACGTCTCGCGTGCCTCATCATGAGTAATGTTCTCAGTAATGAATATCTGCTTATATACCTCTCACATTAAAATGAACTGGAAATACCTATCTGAATAAACAGGTTTCTCAAATTGCTAATATTTTTACAACCTCCTTACATGGTCACAACATTCCTCCATTAAAACATATTATGAGAAAAATTACTATAAAACTACATAAACAAGTACCTTAGATTATGCTGCTGGTGTGTACTTGAATGCAACACGTTTACTCCACGGCGGGCCAGAAGCGGAAATGCCTCGCACGTGGAGGATACATCCGCTCAAACTCTCGGATGCCAGAAAGCTGTAATGCGCATGCTCCGTGAGCCGAGTGTTGCGAGAAAAATCGCTTGTTCCTGATGAACATTATACTTGTTGTAATAATCTTTTGAGATTTAGCTCTTAAACTGATATGCATTGATATATACACTTATAAAAGACAATAAATAAATCCTGATGAATATATATGTAAAATAAATGAATATGATTATTTACCTATGTAAATGAATAAAAAGAATTTTCCCTCGATTTCTTTCTTCGGCTAATAATAACGACAATTCAAACAATTAAAAATTTCATAAAAAATTGGAATTTTCCTGTACTTCATTCGGACCAAACGGATATAGTGTGTTAATTTTAAATTTCCCGAATTTTCTTTTTTTAATTAGAGTTTTTTGTTTGGGGACTTTCATGGAAAAAGCAATCGGTTGAAGTTTTAGCTGAATTATCATCCTCTGTATTCCTGTATATGTTGGGAAGATTATCATTTACTTTTCTTTTTTATTTTAACCCGTGGGGGTTTTATTTCTGGACAATTTTGTGAAGTCCTGCCTACATACTGTTTGCCCGTCAAAAATTTGAAAAGTACACAACAATCTAGAACCCCCCCAAAAAAAGAAAAAACTACAACTTTTATTAAGATACATTAAAAAACCCCCAATACAAAAAAAAAAAAAATTTTGCAATAAACCTTCCCCATACAGTAAATACAAAGTACAGAAAAAATAGAGACCCTAACCCAGATAAAAAAGCACAAGATAAATATACAACATCAAAAAAAACATGTATCAAAAGTATGGCCAATATTGGCCTAATAAATGCTGTAACCCGGTTCTGCGGTACGCTGATTTTAATATATAAAGTGTTGCGAGAAGAAAAAAAAAAAAAAATTTTCCCCAAAACTGAAAATACCTAAATAGAAACACTAGTGAAACCTATCCAAAGGGGTAGTCTCTTTGTATCATCCCTTCGGCACCCCGTTTCATCACCACCTTATTTTAGTGGTTACGCAAGTTTTTTTTGGTCCCTGATGAACCAGTTTTTTTTTTTATTTGGGGGAACCCTCGGGGCATTTTTTTTTGGACATTGAGAATTTCTCGTCCAAAAAGCAGGGTTTTTTTTATATATTTCACTGCTTGTTTTGCTTTTCTATTTAGATTGAGGGACAGCCTTCAGATAGGTGGGGTTGCCCCTTTCGGGGCGCGTGCCCCCCCTTTCGGATAGGTTCAGCATAGTGACGCTATTTAGGTATTTATTTTCATAGTGTTGTGGAATTTTATTTTATTTTTTCTTCTCGCAACAGCTGTTATATATATATATCAGCGTACTCTGCAGAACCGTGAGTTACAGACATTTATTAGGCCATATACTGGCCATACGTTTGATACATGTGTTTTTGATGCTGTATTTTTTATCTTGTGCTTCTTTATCTAGGTTACGGTCTCTAGGTGTTTTCTGTACTTTGGTATTTGACCGTATAGGGAAGGTTTATTGCACAATTTTTTTTGTATTAGGGAGTTCTTAATGTATATTAATAAAATTTTGTAGTTTTATTCATTTTTTGGGAGGTTCTAGATTCTTCTGTGAGCTGTATTGTTTGGATCCCAGACAAGTATCTTATTTTACTGTGAGACTAAGTACACTACAAAACTAGAGTTGCAGGACAAGTGGTGTCGAATTTTTTACTTTTCTTTTGTAACTGAAGAAGAATACAGCTTTCTGGCATCCGAGAGTTTGAGCGGATGTATCCTCCACCTGCGAGGCATTTCCGCTTCCGGCCCACCGTGGAATAAGCGTGTTGCATTCAAGTACACACCAGCAGCATAATCTAAGGTACTTGTTTATGTAGTTTTATAATATTTTTCTCATAATATATGTTTTAATGGAGGAATGATGTTACTATGCAAAGAGGTTGTAAAAATATTAGCGATTTGAGAAACCTGTTTATTCAGATACGTATTTCCGGTTAATTTTAATGTGAGAGGTATATAAGCAGATATTCATTACTGAGAACATTACTCCTGATGAAGCAAGCGAGAGACGTGCGAAACGCATTCAGCAGAGGCCCGAGATATATATTTTTTTTTAAGCTTTTAAAATTTTAAGGTTTTGAAATTCGTGCAGAAAAAATTTAATTTTTGGGAAATTGGAGGTACATTGCCTTCTTATATTGGAAAAGATACTATTGAAGTCCAGGAGCTATAATTCTTTGATTTTAGCAGTCATTATTGTGCTGCACACACATATTTTATATAACCCTTGGAACTCCTTGTGCAGAGCAAGAGTGTGTTGTACATGGGAACAAAGGTTATATATGTGTGATCCTTTGTGTCTCTATTTTAATTATTAGTTAGTATAAACCTCACATATACATTACATACATATATATATCTTTTGTCATTAATGTGTTAAACAAAATGGCCGCCTGTAGTAGTTTGTACAAGAGTCATCAGCAGCTGGATTATTGGATCTAAATCTATAAATGAGTTGTACCATTATATAGTACACCTGGCTCAGGTGAGCAATTTTAACTGAAATTCGAAATTTATGTGTATGTAAAATACTACACTATTGGTGTGCAGCTTTGTGTCTCCCCCTCCCTAATTGTTTTTGCCTTTGAGGTATAAAAACAAGAATTTGAACAAGATCTATATCTATATAACCCTATATATCACAGAGCTCAGCTCCTCTATCATATAACCCTATATATCACAGAGCCCATCTTCTCTACATCTATCATATAACACTATATATCATAGAACTCAGCTTCTCTAACATATAATATTAATCAGAGCTCAGCTTCTCTCCCTCTATAACACTATATCACAGAGCCCAGCTTCTCTCCATCTATCATATAACCCTATATATCACAGAGCTCAGGTTCTCTCATCTATCATATAACCCTATATATCACAGAGCCCCAGTTTCTCTCCTTTATCATTATTAACCTATATATCAGAGCTCAGCTTCTCTCCCTTTTTCATATAACCCTATATATCACAGAGCTCAGTTTCTCTTCTCTATAAAATAACCCTATATATCACCAAGCTTTAGTTCTCTCCCTCTATATATAACCCTATATATCACAGAGCTCAGTTTCTCTTCTCTATCATATAACCCTATATATCGCAGAGCTCGCTTCTCTCCCCCTTTTCATTATAACCCCCATATCTTTTCAGACGCTCAGCTTCTCTCCCTCTATATATAACCTATATATCACAGAGCTCAGTTTTCTTTCTCTATCATATAACCCTATATATTTGCAGAGTCCCGCTTCTTTCCTCTAGATCAAAAGAGCTCAGCTTCTCATCTTTATCATATAACCCCATATTTTAACGAGCTAAGCTTCTCTCCTCTATTTATATAACCCTATATATCACAAGAGCTCAGCTTTCTCCTCCATCATATACCCTTTATATCACAGAGCTCAGTCCTCTAGAATTAACTATAACATATAACGTATAAACCTATATATTAGAGCTCAGCTTCTCTCCCTCTATCACACCCTGCTCTCAGATAGGGCAGCGTAAACCACCTGACAGGCTTCCTTTAATCATTCAAGTTTAAGCTGGAGTGAAAAAAAACCCTGCTAAACCAAATGAATATCTTTGACAAAAAGTTTATAATGGTGTAATAGTTTTTTTGTTAAAGCAGACCAGAGCATGAAAGTAGCCTAAAAAACTTTATATTTGAGGAAAAAGTGAAGGCTTGCCTCCCCAGCAAGTAACTTAAACTACGCCATGAAAAATCAGATGATCTTGCTGGGAAAAGCTGTGATCACTGTACATTTAGCCGGTAGCGGGCAATGCAGCAGAAATGTAGTATTTCAATCATGTTATACATGGATGGCTCGAGCCTGCCAGATCAGAAGCTGCTCTTATAGAACGGCTCTCCATTTTAGTACATAGAATATTGTACTGAGCCTTGGTGGAAAGATCTCATGTAAATAAATAAAAAAAGACATTAAAAATGAATATTTACCTTTATATTCTGAGTTATAAAACTGCTCCTGTTTTTTGGCAAAGGAAAAGGTTTTGTTCCGGTTTTGAGTTGTTGGGTGCTTGCTTGTGGATCCTAAAAATTTGCAAAGAATCCATTTTCCTTCTTGTAACATTTCTTAAAAAAAAAATGCTAAAAATTCTTCCATTTTAGGGCAAGGGACCCCTTTACCAGAAAATCTTGCAGTCTTTGAAATTTGGTTTGGGAAAGATTTTCCCCAGGGGGATTTGCCAAAAGTTTGTTGCTTGACCCTGAGGTACAATCTTACAGTGGGTGAGGGGGCGGGAAAAGGGGGTGCGCCGTGGCTCCAATAGTGAATCTCTGGGTCATTTTTGTTGGTGTACGCTCAAGCGATGAGGTTTGAGTATAAAGTGTGGGATCTGATGCACCATATCCTTATTTAAAATAAAAAAAATAATGTCTAAAATAAACATTAGTCTATACATACTTGTATATATCATCAAAACCATTGTATCTACTTTCTATACCTTCGTTCTGACTAAAAGTTGAATGACCATGGTGGTAAGAGCTCAAACCCCCTAAATTGCACAGTGTTTGAGCTTGCACATAGGATTTGTTTTCAGGGAAAAAAAAGTGTTGTTTTGTTACAGCAGGCAAGAAAGGCAAGTTAAAACTTAAAGGGGTTTTGCCAAGAAGTGATTTCCTACCAAAAAGGTGATACTTTTTGACCCTTGGGAAAAAAAAGGGGATTTTGTTTTTGTGTTAAAAAAAAAAAATGCCTTCCATGATGTCATTGCACCACCTCCCATGCCCCTCCGAGGTGATATTCTCTCTGTAGTTGAGCAAAACTGTTTGGCTAAACCACAGGGGATAATGTATTGTGCACAAGCTATATGGGTTTTTGTCCCTTTATTGTCAGGATAAAGATAAACTCCGAGCAGGAGGTTCATGACTACAGACGGGGTGGGGGGTTGGGGAGGGAGGTCTGCTGTTTTTCGAAAAATTACATTCAAGCAGCGGATTCTTACAGCGACACGAAAAAAAGCTGGAGTCCGTAAAACTGCTTTTTTCTCTCCCCCCCCTTCAAAGTCGTTCCTGTGTTCTGCCATCAGATAAGAAGGGCAAACAATGCAGGGATGGGAGTTTAGTCCCGGTCGTAGCTAATGTAAAAAAGTCAGGAAACTAAGTGCATCTAAGTAGGCTGGCCTCCCGAGGCTTTTACTTTTTTAAATACATATATTTAAAAAGTGATTAAAAACCATTTTGGGGATTATGTAAAACAAAATTTTCATTTGTGGCAAAACCCCCTTTTTAGTTGCCATGCGCGAGAAGCTCGCTACTTGTTTGGGGATTTGCAAAAGCATATTATGCTCTGGGCTGTAAACCGAATTTCTGGATTTTACTTTTTTGCTAAAAACCCTAGGTCGAAAGCTTTGATCTTGATGCCACCTATTGATCGAGCATCCTTGTCAAAACCAACCCTTTTTTGGCTTTTAAGGGTTCTTGGATTACCTTTTATTTGTTTAGGCTGTGCAAAACCAGGCAAAGAGCCTTTTCTTCCTCCCTTTTTCCTGAGGGTTAGCAGTACTTTAGTTTTGCTTTTAAAATTTTTCTTGTTTTTTCTCAGAAATCCTGCTGCCTTTATATTCCATCCTTTTTGGTCTCAGACAGGGTTTTCTAAGTCCCCGACAGGTTCCTTTTAAACCCCAAGCAGTAACTCTTCCATAAGAATGAGTCTTCCATATGCGGACAGCTGGTTCCAGCTGCCGTTAATGGATCAAATATAGTTGTAAGGGACGCTACTTCCAAGGGTGGCCCAGAAAACCGCTTCCCCTTTCCCAGAGGGTTTTTTTAAATTTGTTTTTCCCCTTGGGCAATGTATGGGCCCCATAAGCCCCCTTAAGGTGGATGCCAGGGGGCAGTTTCGTTGGAAATTTTTACGCACATCACAGGTAGTTCTGCATATAAATATCTAAAAAGATATGATAGTTTTGGGGAGTTTTTAACCATTTGATTTAAAAGGATAAAATCTGCAGTAAATCCGAAACAGAAATGGACTCACTACAGGTTCAAAAATCTGCACCGCAGGTCAATTTGTGCCTTAAAATCCCAGTTACATGACTGGTACTGTAATCCGTGAAGATTTTCTGTGCACAAATCTGCGTGGAAAATGCACAACAAATCCAGCCCATGAGCATTCATCCTTATGGTGCTTTTAGTAAGGAAAAATTTGACTCCTTAGAGCTACAGAATTATAAGTAATGCAATGTTTTTTACAATATTTTTTTTAGAAAAATTGTTTTAGAAGTTTATAGGGCCCAAGTTTTTTACCTTTTTTTCCAAAAATAAGCTGAAGTTGTTGTTTAAAGGTTTATTTAACCAAAAATTTTTCATTTTTTTGTGAAATTCAACAACAAACGATAGTTATAGCCAACTCATGATTCCCCATTATAGTCTCAAAAGATATTCGTCATGTTTGAATTATTTGGCTGATCATTCATTCAGGAAAGAGCTTTTATCCACAAGTGATCAACCAAGAAAATAAATGTTCTTAAATTAGCAAAAAAGGAAAACCCTTCCCCCTAGTCACTGATCATTTGGCTGCAAAGTGACGTTCAGCAACTTTTTGAACCCACATCCTCTTCTACTGATTGTAACCATTTTTAACCTAAGGGATTTCGCTTCCTTAGTTCGGCTAAAATTACCCCCCTTCGCTTCTCCCTCTAAAATTTGGGGGGGGTTTTTCTTCCCCCTCCCAGCTGGGAAACATCCCCCCCTTTCACTGTGCTGCGGCTCCCGAGCCCCCCCCTCTCGCCTGGGCCCTGCACGTGCCTCCCTACCGCCTTTTTTTGTAAGGCGTATCATACCACGGGGTGCATTCAATCTAGCTGAGCATGATCTCCCAGCCTAAAACGGCACAGATCTCGTTTCTATAGGAGAGTTAACCCCCGGGACAAATTTTATGTTTTCTCATTGTAGAATCTTTTGCAGTTGTTTCTGTAGGTGGGGGAGAGAGAAAATGCTAGCCCAAATCTGATCAGGCGGGATCGACACAATTTGTGCTTTTTCCCTGTGTTAAGCCCTTCTGAAATTGTTTCTTTGCGTATAAAGTAAAAAATGTGACGTCCTTATCTAGTGAAGACACGCTCCGTGAACGACCGGGGGGCTGTACAAATGTAAATGACCTCGCTTGAAAATGAAAGGGGGGGGGGTGGGGTAAAAATAAGGAAAAAAAAAAAGAAAAAAATAAAAATTTGGGTTAATTGCAAAGTTCTTGTTTTTTATTCACCTTATTCTGAAGACCATTTAATGAAATGATAAAACCCCTTTAAGCAAAACCACCTAAAATGATTTTATGAAGTGGATATATACTTTAAACTGACCTTTTTCTGTTAAGTCATGACTCCCTTTCTGTGGTGATGAGGTCTTAATGGTGGCCGGTGCAGGGGTGAGCCTTCAACTGCTAATTCATTACAAGAGGGGAAAGAGGATTCTTTCCCAAAAGAGTGTCTAAGAAGTTCAACTTCAACAACCTGGAGATAAACCACAAAGAAATTATTGTTGCCTCTAATGACTGTAAAATATGTTCAAGTAGCAAAATATACAGTTGAAACCAAATTTTCATACACTAAAAAAAGACAAAATCATTTTTTCTCCATCTACTGAAATCAGAATAAACATTACCCGTTTTAGGTCAATTAGGAACCAAAATTACTATAATTTGCCAAATTCCAGAATAATGAGAGAATTTTTAAGACATTTTTATTACTTTTAAGAGTTTATGACTTGGGTCAAACATTTTGAATATCCTTCCACAAGTTTCTCACAATAGTTGGTAGGAATTTTGGCCCATTCCTCCTGACAGAACTGGTGTAACTGAGCCATGTTTGTAGGTCGCCTTGCTCGCACCTGCCTTTGCAGCTTTGCGCATAATTCTCAATAGGACCGAGATCAGGGCTTTGTAATAGCCAAAATATACAGAAAAAGGAAAAAAAAAATGTTTTTAACTCAGAAGAAAAACAGAAACATGGCCATACTCACTGCTAGTAAAGCTGAAATGAGACTGAACACATAGAGGCAACATGGGCCCCCATGCTATTAAAGAAAAATACCCAGGTGCAGCTGATTGGTGGTAATTCATATATCTCTCCACTAGGTGGACAGAAAGCTGCACCTTAAATTGACATCAATTCACATAGAAATTGCAAAAAAGCCAAAACGCCACAGTATCATACTTTGGGGAGACTAAACAGATGCACAAATACCGGTAAGACAGCCGCTCGCACACCTTTCATGCATGAGGGGGCGGCTGCTGGTATTTCTACTTGCATCCAATCCCCATTACTGGGGGCCCAAAAAAAAACTATTTTCACATACTGGAAAAATATCAAATATTTGATATTTTTCCAGTATGTGAAAAGTTTTTTTGCCCAACATACTGGGGATTGGATGCAAGTAGAATACCAGCAGCCGCCCCCTCATGCATGAAAGGTGTGCGAGCGGCTGTCTTACCGGTATTTGTGCATCTGTTTAGTCTCCCAATGTATGGTACTGTGGCGTTTTGGCTTCTTTGTAATAGCCACTCCAAAACATTGACTTGGTTCTCCTTAAGGCACTTTGTAACCAGTTTGGCAGTATGCTTCAGGTCATTGTCCATCTGGAAGACCCATTTCCGCCCAAGCTTTAACTTCCTGGCTGATGTCTTGACATGTTGCTTCAGTATTGCCTCTTTCCTCATGATGCCATCTATTTTGTAAAGTGCACCAGTCCCTCCTGCAGCAAACTCCACAACATGATGCTGTCACCCCCGTGTTTCAGTTCAATATTAGTTTTGTCAGACCACAGGACATGTCTCCAAAAATGGAGGTCTTTGTTCCTGTGTTGATTTGCAAACATTAATCTGGCTTTTATATGTTTCTTTTGGATTAATGGCTTCTTCCTAGCAGAGTGGCCTTTCAGCCCTGTTTTTATACAGTATTGTTTCACTGTGGATAGTTGACACAATCTTACCAGCCTCAGCCAGCATCTTCACAAGGTCTTTTGCTTTTATTCTTGGGTTGATATGCACATGTTGGACCAAAGCATGTTAATCTCTGAGACACAGAACCCATCTCCTTCTCGAGCGGTATGAAAGATGGAAATTCCCATCTTGTTTGTACAGATGAATGAGGCACCTTCAGGTATCGGGAAATTGCACACAAGGATGATGGAGACTTGTGTAAGTCCACAATTCTCTTCCTGATATCTTGGCTAATTTCTTTAGATTTTCTCATGTTTAGCAAAAAGCAAAATATAATATAAATTTTTTTGGTTCCTATTTGCCCCAAAATGGGTAAGTTTATTCGATTTCATGCAGACGGAGAAAAACATGCAGATGTGTATTTTTATATAGTGTATGTAAACTTCTGCTTTTAACTGTGTGAACTCTACTCACATAACCAACTCTGAGCAAAAATACAGCAATGTTAGAAGTCACTTATGCAGTGAACATAACAAATCGTGACTTTAGGAGATAGAAAACTCAGAAAGACATAACGTAAACCGTACCGTTTCAGCACCCAGTGTCTGTAGGCCAGTGTATGTTCTGTCCAACTAAAAAAGAAAATCATATTGGAAGTTAAGCAGTTGAAAAACAATCTACGTTCCTCCACTCATGACCAGGCCAGTATATTTTAGTACATGTGGGATTGAAAACTATTAAAGCTTTATTATGCTCAGTTATTCAATTAATTTGTCTTTTTTCATGTGATACATCATGCTCTATTGTTAGGTTATTTTTACACTTCTTTTTGTGACATTAAGGAAAAATTTTAAAAATTAGCCCCAGTTAAAAGGGGACTACAGGTCCTAGAAGCTCCTGCAGTTATCCAGTGATAAACCATCTCTGCCTTCTCACTGGACAGCGGTCTCTTCAACAACCCAACTGCACGATTTCCATGTAGCTGCTGATTTTGCAAGGATGTCTGGGACCTTTTTGGACCACTACAGGCCTTTCAAAAGTTTTTTGCCCCCCCCTTTAACTTTTCAACTTTTGCCCCATTTCACTTCAAACAAAGAATTTAAAATTTTTTTTTTTTGTGAAGAATCAACAATGGGACCAATGGTGAAGTGGAAGAAATTTTTTGGGGAATTTTAAACTTTTGTAAAAAAACAAAAAACTGAAAAGTGGGGCGTGCAATATTATTCGGCCCCTTTAGCAAACTCACTCCAGAAGTTCAGTGAGGATCTCTGAATGATCCAATGTTGTCCTAATGACTGATGATGACAAATATAATCTACCAGTGTGTAATCAAGTCTCTGTATAAATGCACCTGCACTGTGATAGTCTCAGGGTTCTGTTTAAAGCGCAAAGAGCATCATGAAGACCAAGGAACACACCAGGCAGGTCCGTGATACTGTTGTGGAGAAGTTTAAAGCTGGATTTGTATACAAAAAGATTTCCCAAACTTTAAACATCCCAAGGGGCACTGTGCAAGCGATCATATTAAAACGGAAGGAGTATCAGCCCACTGCATATCTACCAAGACCCGGCCGTCCCTCTAAACTTTCAACTCAAACAAGAAGACTGATCGAGATGCAGCCAAGAGGCCATGATCACTCTGATGAAACTGCAAGATCTACAGCTGAGGTGGGAGAGTCTGTCCATAGGACAACAATCAGTCGTACATTGCACAAATTTGGCGTTTATGGTAAGAGTGGCAAGAAGAAAGCCATTTCGCAAAGATATCCATAAAAAGTCTTGTTTAAAGTTGCCAAAGCCCTGGGAGACACCAACATGGGGAAGAAGGGCTCCTGCTCAGATGAAACCAAAATCCAACTTTTTGGCCCAAAATGCAAACGATATGTTTGGTGTGTAAAAGCAAAACAGCTCATCACCGCTGAGCCCACCATCCCCACTGTCACACATGGTGGGGGCAGCATCATGGTTTGGGCTATTTATCAGCAGGGATCAGGGAAGATGGATAAAATTGATGGGAAGATGGATGGAGCCAAATACAGGACCATTCTGGAGAAAACCTGTTGGAGTCTGCAAAAGAACGAAGACTGGGACGGAGATTTATCTTCCAACAAGACAATGATCCAAAAAAAAGCAAAATTTTACAATGGAAGGTTCAAAATAAACGTATCCAGGTGTTAGAAAAGGCCCAAATCACAGTCCAGACCTGAATCCAATCGAGAATCTGTGGAAAGAGCTGAAAACTGCTGTTTTACAAACACTCCATCCAACCTCACTGAGCTCCAGCTGTTCACAAACGCTCTCATCCAACCTCACTGAGCTCCAGCTGTTCACAAAAGCTCTCCATCCAACCCACTGAGCTCCAGCTGTTCACAAAAAGCCCTTTTATTCCAACCTACTGAGCTCCAGCTGTTCACCAAACGCTCTCCATCCAACCTCACTGAGCTCCAGCTGTCCACAAACGCTCTCCATCCAACCTCACTGAGCTCCAGCTGACTCCACAACGCTCTCCATCCACCCTCACTGAGCTCCTGCTGTCCACAAACGCTCTCCATCCAATCTCACTGAGCTCCAGCTGTTCACACTCTCCATCCAACCTCACTGAGCTCCAGCTGTTCACAAACGCTCTCCATCCAATCTCACTGAGCTCCAGCTGTTCACAAATGCTCTCCATCCAACCTCACTGAGCTCCAGCTGTTCAGAAACGCTCTCCATCCAACCTCACTGAGCTCCAGCTGTCCACAAACACTCTCCATCCAACCTCACTGAGCTCCAGCTGTTCACAAACGCTCTCCATCCAACCTCACGGAGCTCCAGCTGTTCACAAACGCTCTCTATCCAACCTTACTAAGCTCCAGCTGTTCACAAACGCTCTCCATCCAACCTCACTGAGCTCCAGCTGTTTTCCAAGGAAGAATGGGCAAGAATTTCAGTCTCTCGATGTGTAAAACTGATAGAGACATAGCCCAAGCGACTTGCAGCTGTAATCGCAGCAAAATGTGGCACTACAAAGTATTAACTTAAGGGAGCCAAATAATTTCGCACTCTCCACTTTTCAGTTTTTTATTTTTTTTATAAAAGTTTAAAATATCCAATAAATTTCATTCCACTTCACAATTATGTCCCACTTGTTGTTGATTCTTCACAAAAAATTAAAATTGTATATCTTTATGTTTGAAGCCTGAAATGTGGCAAAAGGTTGAAATGTTCAAGGGGGCCAAATACTTTCGCAAGGCACTGTAGACATTTCTTAGTCATGCGTCAGTCAGCAAGCTGTTACACATATTTATCAGTACAATAACAAGATTGTGTTATATGTTCACATAATATAATGCTCTAATATTGAACAACGAGGTCACATAACTTGATTATTTGTGGAGCTATGTAAAACCTCTGCCAGGTGTATGGGCTTAGTTTTATTTTCATCATCAACCAGCAGGAATAGATTTTATAGTCAGTATTAAGTCCCCCCCACTCTCACTGCCAAGCTCTGTCCCTGCCTTATTCTAACCTGTCCATAAACTACCACACGATCCCTTCAACAGAGTGACACAAAATAAAATGTACAGTCTGCAGTATACATGCATGGCAAATGTATACCCCAGGTGCAATCAGTGATTACAAAGAAATCCAAACCAAATACCTTCAGGTTGTGGATGATATCAATCCGCTTATTTTGGCTGTCTTTAAAATGTATCTGGACTCTTACGGGAAATTCGCCCCAACCTCTGCGTGTTAAGTGGAAAGGAGGCTCACTAAAGACAAAAAGGTTTTACAAGCAATGTAAACATAGTTGGATAAAAGGGAGTAAAGAAATGAACCTGAATGTTCTACTTATAAAGCAATTCAATAAAATATGTTACAACTGAACATGTTGTCCACAAGTACTTCTTGAATATCTAACCTCTAAGGCCTCGTTCACACGGCTTATTTGGGCACGGATTTGCGCCGTACTCCGCTCCGGATTTGCGCTTCAGTACGGCGCCAATCCGTCCCTGTCATTACGGTAATCCACTGCTCTCATAGAGAACAGTGGATTCCGTCTCCTCCCGCTGGGCAAATCCCCCGCGGGGGGAGAAAGTGACATGCACATTATTTACGGCGCGTACGCGCCGTAAACAATGCATTGTCTATGGGGCCGGGAGCGGCGCCCCGGGGCGCGCTCCCCCCCCCCCCCCCCGCCCGCCCCTTATTCACGGCGGATTTGTGAGCTCAATCCGGCTCACAAATCCGTCGGGAATAAGCTGTGTGAACACGGCCTAAGGGGATTAGCATAGAGTCAGCACATCCTTTAGTATAACAGCCTCTAGTATGACTACTAGAAATAAGGCTTCACGTCCATATAGCATGTTGGAAAGACACAATGCTATGTTTTTGTGCTGATGTTTTCAAGGAAAAATTGGAATTCAGAAGTAAAGCTATTCCAGATCACTCTGCAGATGAAAACGGGATCCCGATAGGCTGTCAGTATTTAAAAAGCCTTTAAGGCTGGATGAAATTAAGAATCAGAATTTATTTTACAATTAAAATCAGTCATGAATGTCTTGGCAAGTGTCTTTATTTTTATGTTAACTATGAATATTATGCATTTCTTAATTAAAGCGGTATTCCCATCACTTTGATTAGCGTTAAACATGTATGTAAAACGTAAAAAGCACTATTATCAAATACACCGTTGTTCTGATTTTACTTATTTTCAAAAGTTAGAGCAGTTCTTATGTCCTGCTTCTGTACAGAAGGTTTCCAAGGCTGCCTCTCTCTATTCTAGAGCACTGACTGGGGTGGCAACATCACTCCCTGTTGTGTCTTATCAGCAGCACAATAGCTGGTTTACATTACCTACTGACAAACTTTAACCATTTAGAGCTCTGAAGCATTCTGCCCTGATGTTAAAACCCCTCCATCACCAATGTCCCTCTAACAGGCATAGCTAGGAATAGCAGAGCTGATATGCCAATCACTGATGTAGAAACATCCACAGCCTTAACAGAAAGTGAGAGTCTGAAGCTGGCTGTAAAGGGCAGTTTCTGTGAAACAGCCAGATGAGAAAACCCTTTTAAGTAGAGTTGAAATTGCAATAAACGTTTGAAGGGGTAATCCTGTTTCGAGAAATCTTCTTCTTTGGCCACGGGTTGCTAGCTGTGGTCCAGCCCTGCATGTGAATGAGGAGGGCGGCACTAGCGCCATCCTCTTCATTCACTTCTATAGGAGTTCTTAGTATAGCCGACTGTGCACGCTCGGCTATACTCGGAAATCCCATAGAAATAATGAGGAGGACGCCGCTAGCACCGTCCTTCTTATTCACATGCATTGCCGGATCGCAGCTAGCAACAAGCGGCCAGTGAAGAGGATTTCCCGAAATGGGACTACCCCTTTAACCTAACACGTACCTGACCTCCACAAGATCATTAGGCTTGTAGCTTGGGTGCAGAAAGAACCAGACCTTTTTTCACAAAATGATCTATACTTGGTTCTTTTCTAGATCCCCTTACGTAAATCATCCACTTATGAGTAGACTGATCATTTTCTTCACGCTTGTCTGGAGGAATGTATCTTAAAAAAAAAAAAAAAAAAAAGAAAATAACGGAACAACATTACAAGCATTCACATAATACTAAAGCATTCACAAAATAAAATTAGATTACACTTTTCACCAATTTCAAGATATAAGTTGCATTTTATTTTTACAAAGTAGATTTGAGTTCAGCATACATAGAGAAAAAACTAACAAAGAAAACAAAACTTCAGAAATCACCATCCCCTACAGTAATAATCTGAAGGCAAGATAAAAACAGTACCACTCATCAGGTGGGTTACGCAATAAAAGTAGGAAAAATGTTACCTTTCTCTTCACAGCGAGTTATAAGAGATGGAGGACCCAATTTGAAACAGCTGACCAACTGAACTCTGGTGGCACAAACCTGCCAATCAGTTCTTACTGTGGGGGGCTGCTTGCACATGGTGCATTTTGGATGCGTCTTTTATGCAGAAATGCACAGTAATTAATGCTGTGCATTTCAGACAAAAAAATGCATCAAAACACGCACCGTGTGCAAGCAGCCCATGGGTAAGTTCACACAGCGTTTCTTAGATGTGTGTTTCAGACCAAAACACGCATCTAACAATGTGCAGTGCGATTTACATTGCTTTCCATGTAAAACACGCGTCGCCGTTCAGATGTCTGCTCGCCAATACGTGTTTTACATGCGTCTTTCTGATGCATCTTTCAGATCCGTTCAAAGAATGGACATGTCAATTCTTGATCCGTTTGATGCAGCAGACGCCCTATTTAAAACTATACGGTGCACTTCTGCTGCAGCAAAAATGCATCCAAACGCACCACACTCTGGGTGCGTGTTGAATGTGTTTTATGTATCGCTTTTGAATATGTTTTTCTGATAGAAAACATTCAAAAACACCATGTGTACATACCCTAAAAGAAAATGCAGTTGGCCATACATTTCACCTGCAAAGATCACTACAGGTCAAATAAGATATAGACATTTCATGGATTTGTCCTTAAAGGAGTTGTCTCATTACGAGCTTTCAGCCTGTCAGTGAGCCTGGTAAGTTGAACTGAGGGGCGTGCTAGCTTGTCTGTCTCTTCTGCTCCCTCTCCCCCCTCCCATCAGCACACAGGCAGCTACGTAACTTTTTTACAGGGGGGGGAGGGGGTTTTTGCTCTAGAGTTCACCCTGTGTGTGCCTGCCTAGGTCTGTTGCAGGAGAGGGCTGATCTATGAGTGTAGAGAGGAATGTGATGTGGTGTGCTAATAACAGAGCAGAGAGGATGCATGTGTTCCTATATTCCCTGCTTAGCTTACAAGTCTCCACATCTCCAGCAACAACAAGGGAAGTGTTACTATACTCAGGATGTCTCACTAATACGGGGCGAGCATAAAGTATTCAATGCCTGAACTGTATAGTATTAGTATAGTCACATTTCCCAAAGACTATCATGTTTATAGTAAACAGACAGGGTCACTGCTGTCACATCTATCTGTGTAGAGAGCAGGAGGAAGCAGGCCATACAGGGTTAATCCAGGCAGCACGGACACAGATGCCAGAGCCCTCCCCCCCCCCTCCCTTACTACAGAAGATTCTGTGCGGGAGGGGTTTCTCTGCTCCGACCTGTCTTCAAAGACTGAGGAGTCTAAAGACCTGACGCCAGAAAGATAAGGATCAACAGGTCGGCTGCTATAGAGATTTGAGGAGCTGATACACTCCTGCTAACAGGGCTAGCTCAAAATCAGTGGACATTTGTAATGAACATATATTGCAAAGCTGCTTGTTTTTTAAAGATCTTTTAATTAAAACCCAATCATTGTAGCGAGACAACCCCTTTAAGGCAGCAGCTGCTCTTTGCTCTGCCTAATTGAGGCATGGAAAGTCTAGGATTTATAACCGTTCTCCTTATAATGACTGTATACCCCAGCAACCTCTATTAGTAACCCTAAAATGTATGAAACCTATAGAGCAGGCACATGTGAATAAGACAAATATATATTTTTCCCAAATTAAAAGCATACTTTGAGACATTTCCCACCACGATAGTTTTCTTCACAAAGCGTCGAGATGTGTCTTCAGGTCCTGCAAACCCAATCGGTTTGTTGTTCACATTTTCTAATGTAGCAGAATCCTACAAAAAAAAAAAGAAATTTCAGTACATTGCACTGTAATCAAACTGTTGTGCAATGCAGATCACAAGATTAAAAAAAAGAAAGTACAAATAAAACTCAACCTTTTAAAATCAGGAGTGAAGATTAGGCAATGTTCACACGGCTTAAAATGGGACGTATTTCAGTCTGTAATTACACGCCGTACTGCGCGGATTACGGCTGGAATACATCCCAGTCATTACGGTAATCCTCAGTTCTCATAGAGAACTATGGATTACGTCTCCTCTCCCTGCTCTGCTAACCCGCTGCGGGGGAGATATGTTAAATGTCATTTACTCGCGGCTTATACGCGCCGATAGTATTTATAGTCTAAGGGCCGGCGAGGGGCCGGCCCCCCGCTCCTGTTCACACGGCGTAATTACGCCCCGCAAATAAGCCATGTGAACATAGCCCTAGGTGCAGCCAGAAAAATTCTACTTGATAGCCTCTCCGATGGTGTATATTCATTGGTCGGGGGTATAGCGTTTAGTAACACTATATGGTGCTTTGTGGGGGTTCTAGGATGGTCTCTTGAAAATACTTCTCCTTTATAAATCTTCCGGTCATGCTCCTGGTCAAATCCAACTTTTTGCCTGGTATCTGATTCTCGTCTATGACCTCTCAGTCTTGGTTTTCTGTAGTCCCTGTCATCCTCAATGTTGTGCTCTAGTTTGGGCCCTGCTGCCTGGCATCCTGCTTCCCACTGAATTCCTGCTGGGACCTTTCCAGGCACTACAGGTCATTTAAGGTATCTTTACTCATGATGCAATGTGGTTTAGGAGGTTTATGTACTGTGCCAAAGTGCTTTTCTGTTCCCTATAGCTGGCTATTGACCAGGCTGGTTTTCTGACCAAGCGCTGCTGCCAGTCCTGAATTTCTGTCTGTACATCATATTTGGGGAACTCCACCTGTTCTGATCCAAGCCTGTCCAGTATGTATCTATTTATCTGTCCTTGTATTTTCCCTACTACTGTTCCCCTGAGGAGATCTACTGATTACTCTCGAAACATGTCGGGACTCTTGTTTGAGTGAGGAGGGACTACAAGGGTAATTTAGTATTTGAAGGCTAGGTTCGGGATAAGGCTGCCATTGTCAGGGCGAACACCCTGTATCTTTAGGGTAGGTCGAATATTTTAGCCATCCTAGGACATACGAGAGTTAGAACTTCAGTACTGTCGTGGTTATGTAATGTCCTATATATCTTTCATTAGACATCTGCATTTTGTGTAGACTTTGGTGCGGTGCCTTATTTTTTTTTTATATTTTAGACCAAATTATTAAAGGTTATGCGATATAATTTCCCCCTTTTTGTGTGTATTTACTAAGCCTGTCTAATCAGAATTTTCGTCTGCAGTCTTGGTACCTCGAACTGGTGTGTTCTGTCCATATATGTACCAGCAATTGCTAGCAGAGAACAACCAAGGGAAAACAACCTGATTATTCCCTTTGGGAAAATCTAGACCCCCTTGAAGGGATGTAGGGCGAAGAGCTTGCAATTCCATAGAAGATCCCTGCTTTGGCCCAACGTCAGGTCCACAGCAACCCAGTGTTCACATATTAAGTAAGTCTTGTGATACTTTTGCTACATTATTGTGATCCAATTTGTGTACAATGTGTGCTTGCTAGATCTGCACATAGGCAAATATTTTAGTAGTTAATACAAAAAGAAATGTGTATGCTTCAATCCAATGTTTTAATGATGAAACCACAAAATTGAAAATTGGACCAGACCTTTTAGTCACAAAATATAAATATGTAAATCTTCAAAAGGAACTTCCTGGCTCCAACAGACGAGTATCCAGTGTGTATGTGTGTATATATATATATATATATATATAATATATTATATATATATAATATATATATATAAAATATAAAATTATATATATTAATTAAGGTGAGATGTGTCAAACCCCCATATATTTTATATATATATTAATATATATTATAATATATATAATATATATATATATGGGTGGCTTGACACATCTCACCTTAATACTTAGTGTGCTGTATAGCAGTTTCTCAACAAACTTTACTCACCATCAACAGAATATTTTGGAAAGATGCAGACCAGAAACAAAATAGTGCAGACATTCTAGATTCTTAATAATACAGCAGCAGATTTTATATTCTATACTTACAAAAAGACATATAAAAAAGCCATCCATGAAAACCAGCACAGCCCAACCTAGGGTTCTGCTTTACAGCTACGTTCAGAAATGTAGTTGATGTGATAGAAACTGATGTACATCGAACAGAGCTGTAATCTGGGTTGACTCAAACAATACATATATATTTTAGAATACTCATCTTTTGGACTGTGATGTTGCAGTCAGAAAGTACCTTTGAAGATTTAGAGGCCGTCCCCGACTTACAGCTGTCCCCTAGTTACAAAAGGAGACCTATGGGGCATGCTGGCACTGGTGGTTCCATGTTCCACAGCCAGGGGCGTCGCTAGGCATCATCATTCGGGGCCCGTGCCCCGAATCTAATGCCTGCTGCCCCGAATGTTTTACAGTCCTGAGTCCCCAGCCGATCAGCACTGTAGTGCGGCTCCGCATTGCTGATCAGAAAGAGTAGATGCGGCGCCGCGCTACTATTTAAAGCTCCAACCCGCGGCCCGCCTCTCTAAATTCCCTGCTGCTGCCGGTTTTCAGTGTGGTACTCACTCAGTGAGCAGTGAAGCTCCGCATTGGTTAGACGTGGCGCCACTACTCAGTGCGGCTGTGTGTGCGGCAGCCGGCAGCGCTCAGTAACGTTCTCTGCTGCGGCTGCCGCGGGCTTACTGTACGCACAACGCAGGGATGGGGGTGGGGGTGGGGGTGAGCAGCGTAGCATGCTCCTCCTCCCTGTCCTCCCCGCACAGAGCATAGAAGAGCCAATTAGGTATTTAGGGCTGGGACGAGACTGGGACTGGGCTGAGGAGGCTCACACTGAAGTAAAACTATTGAAATGTTGGGGGGTGATATAATTTACCTGAAGAATAACTGTCAGCTCTATGGGTCACCCCGACCCACAGAGCTGACAGTCTACAGCTATATTGATGAGTTTTATGGGTCAAATATACAATGCTGACCCATAGAGATGATCAATATAGCTGTAGGCTGTCAGCTCTGTGGGTCAGGGTGACCCATAGAGCTGACAATCGGTGTACAGTTATATTGATTAGCTCTATCGGTCAGCATTGTATATGTGACCCATAGAGCTAAACAATGTAACTGTACACCGATTGTCAGCTCTATGGTTCACCCTGACCCATAGAGCTTACAGTCTACAGCTATATTAATAAGCTTTATGGGTCAAATATACAATGCTGACCCATAGAGCATTGTATATTTGACCCATAGAGCTACGATCTGTGCGGCTACTGTGTGCTGACAGACAGCACGGAAGGCACAGAATGCCTCTGGGTTGTCTGTGACGTCACGATGCCCGACCGTGCCCTGTGGGCATGGCCCGGTCGTGACTGACAGTTGCCATAGTAACCAGTACATAGCAACAAGCTGTGCATTGATTCCTATTGAATGAGGGTTCTGAAGATCTCTCATTCAAATCCCCTATGGGGAAAAGTAAAAAAAAAAAAAAAAAGTGAAAAATGTGAAAAACATGTAAAAAACAAAATACAATAATAAACACGCACACCGCCCTTTTCCCCTTTACAAACGCCAATCACCCCAAAAACATCAAAAATAAATAAAGTACCCATATTTGGTATCGCCACATGCGTAACGACCTGCCCTATAAATCGGTCATGTTAATTAACCCATATGGTGAACGCCGTAAACTAAAAACAAATCACAGATTTAAGATTTTTTTCGTCCTGCAGCACATAAAATGAATAAAAAGCGATCAAAAAATCCTATAAACACCAAAGTTGTGCCAATTAAAACGTCAGTTAATCCTGCAAAAAAAAAAAAAAAAAAAGTCCTTACACAGCTCTGTATACGGAAAAATAAAAAAGTTATGGCTCTCAGAAGATAGCCATGCATAAATATTCTCTCACACACTAAAAACACTTTTTTCTTCAGTGCTTTAACATAAAAAAGCTAAATGAATTGGGTATCTCCATAATCGTATCGACCAACATAGTAAAGCTAAATTGTCATGGATACTGCACAGTGAGAACTGTTATAAAAAAAAAAAAAAAACACTACTAGGATTGAGGTATTTTCTTCACCCTGCCTTCCAAAATCAGATTTAAAACTGATCAAAAAGTCTTGTCCCCCGAAAAATGATACCAATAAAAACTTCAGCTCGTCCCGCAAAAAACAAGCCTGTACACAGCTCCGTACACAGAAAAAAAAAAAAAAAAAGTTATGGCCTTTGGAAGGTGTGAATAATAAAAAAAAAGGGTCAAGAAGGGATTAAAGGTCCCAATTTGAAGCCTTTGCAGGTACATAGATAAAGTGGTTTGGTATCTGAATGCAGGATATTCGGTGCTCTCAACCCTTGAACAGGTCAGCAATGTCCGCACTGCAATACGACCCGAAGTACGGCCTCTAATTTCCAGTAATCATAGCTCCCCATTGAGAGCTAGGGATTACCCTCCATTTTCCCTGATGCGTACCTACGCACCGGGAAATGTGAGTCTGTGGGAGCCAACAAAGAACGTTTTAGAAGTACGCACTGGCCAACACTACTATCCAGGGGCCATAAATGTTTCTAATTCTAAGAATGTGCTGTGACGTCCCCAGAACGCCCCAAATCTTTGGTGCGTTACAAAGTGTCGCCCAGATGTCAATTGTGTCAAAGTTTGGAGTGAGACTGTCATATATCTATTAAAACAGGGCTAAAACAGATTTTTGACAACAGAAAACTGGCACAACGCCTGTTCATACATGTTACCTTAAATGTAAAAAAAAAAAAAAGTTTTAAAAATATAACAAATAATAAAAAATATTAAAAAGTTAAACTTACCCCCCCCTTTTGTCATTGTACAAAAAAAAAAGTTACAAATAACTGGTATTGCTGCAATATTAAAAATTGCTGCAATGATCTATTAAAATATAATATAATTTATTCTGTACGGTAAATTCCTTAACAGAAAAAAAAAATTCAAACACAAAACAAATGCAATGTTTTAGTCAATCAGGGCCCCTTATATATTAAAACTGTCTAGCAGTAAGCCTGTCTCTGTCGCCCACAGCAACCAATCTGAGACCATAGTAACCAATCAGAGCTCATAGCAACCATTCAGAGCCCACAGCAACCAATCTGAGACCATAGTAACCAATCAGAGCTCATAGTAACCAATCAGAGCTCATAGCAACCAATCAGAGTCATAGCAACCAATCAGAGCTCATAGCAACCAATCAGAGCTCATAGCAACCAATCAGGGCACAGAGCGACCAATCAGGGCACAGAGCGACCAATCAGGGCACATAGCAACCAATCAGGGCTCAGCTTTTATTTCATATTGTGCTCTGAAAAATTATAAGTGGCGTTGTGATTGGTTTTCTATGGGCATCAAGGATAGTCTTACTGCTAGACAGTTTTCATACATGTCTACCTTGGTCCTTAATGGTTACAGTAGTAGTATTCTGCCCCCTGTCCTTAGCTGTAGTTACTTATCCTAATTGATTAAAATGAGTTTGATTTTTAAATTGGGCCTGTTTTACACCGGTGTACATTTTATACTACATTTAGCAGAGAGTATCACACATAGTAAGAGTAGATAAAATATGTTCAAAGTAAAACAAGTGCTACAGAATATTATGTAGTAGCTAAATGTTTTTCTTATTTACAGAATATCATCCATTGTGTTTTTGTACTAATAGTACAGAAAATCATACATTTTGTGCCTGGTCATATGTTGAAAGTCACAGCTTCTCATCTTGTTCTGTTTCCATTAATCTAAGTGAATCATTTTAATTTTGCATTTCGTGTTCTTTACCTTGTGTTTATACATTATAAATATACACAGGTGACTCACATTATTCTGACTAGAAGCTAATATCTACAATAGAGTAACCGCCATGTGCAGTCCAGACATCAGGTAGACCAGTGGAGAGTAACTCTCCATACCTGGTAGGTTGTCACAGGTATCTGGAGCCGACTGCCTCCCACAGCTGCTGGAGGGGCCATAGAGCCAACACCACCATCTAGGGGCCGCACACATGCTCCATTGGGTTCTAGTCTGGGGAATCAGGGGTCAGGGTAGTACTTAGAAGTCTTGGTCAGGCTCTTCCAACCAGTGTTGGACATTTCTAGTCGTATGATGTCACTCCCTACACTAGGGCACTCACAGGCACTTATCTGTATATAGATGTACAGTCAGGGTGGCAGGTTCATCCATTTTCATGTAAACCACCCCCCTATTTATGTAACATGGCTGAACCATTGTAAACTTGGCACTTCTTACCGTATGTTTCACCCATACACCCTAATAGATTGTAAGCTCTCACGAGCAGGGCCCTCACACCTTGTGTCTCATCTGTAAGTACTTTTAATGTGTAATGACTGTATGTTTACCCTTGAATTTGTAAAGTGCTGCGGATTATTATTCTTATTGTCTTGTGTTTTACTTCTTATAGAAATATACAGTGGAAGGCCAGCCTTAACTTGTAACAAAATTGTCATGCACGGATATACAGTCCCATGTCACAGTTCCATTTGTAAGAAAGATGAAATATCCAGCACACAACTTGAATGGCCATAAAATATATCAAAATGTATTGAAAAATATGTTTAAAAAGTTCAAAACATCAGTTTGACAGTACAGTGGTCAATCACAGATAGGCAAGGTGGAACAATTACACGCTAACGCATTTTGGGCTTTATATACACCGGCCCTTACTCATAGCGTTTTATTTCTTATGCAGCAAATGTAACACACCGGGCTCATGCCCCGGATGTTTTAGGACCCTAGCAACGCCCCTGTCCACAGCAGATAGTAGCTGTGGAACGCCAAGTGCCAGCATGCCACAGCAGCACATGAGGTGAAAATGTGTTGAAATCTTCATATTAGGTGCACAGACAGCAAAACAAATGTAAAAACCCTTCCCTGCACTATCCAAAGCTAAAAAAAACCTTTTGTGCTGGAGTTATATTTAATAAACATACCTGTTTCGACTTACATACAAATTCAGCTTAAGAACAAACCTAAAGTCCCTATGTCGTTTGTAATCCGGGGACTGCCTGTATATACACATTTAAGCATTATTATATGGAGAAACAGTAATAGATGTTGTGAATGTAGCTGCAATTCGTACTATTACCACTACTAAAGCGTAATAATACTGACTTGTCTCCGCAAAGCCCCATTGTTAAAATTGTTAGCATATATTTTCAACTCTTTGGTAACATTTTTAAACAAACAAAACTTCCCAAGGGCGAGTTCACACAACGTATAGAAAGTGTCAGCTCCGAAAAAGTGTTGTTACCTCGTTGGAAATTCTGCGCTTGCTACAGGATTCCTATGCATAAACAACACTAAAAGTTGAAGGCAGATTTTCTTCTTCCTATACTTTAGTACCGTTAGGCTATGTTCACACGGCTTAAAATTGGACGTATTTCAGTCTGCAATTACGCGCCGGAGTGCGCAAATTACGGCTGGAATACGTCCCAGTCATTACGGTAAACCACAGTTCTCTGAGAACTGTGGATTACGTCTCCTCTCCCTGCTCGGCGAATACGCCGAGGGGGGGAGATAAGTGACGTCAGTTTCTAGCCGCGTATACGGGCCACTGGTAATGATTGTCTATGGGCCGGCGAGAGCTTCGCTCCTGCCCACACGGCGTAATTGCGGGGCGTAATTATGCCCTGTAAATACACCGTGTGAACCTAGCCTTGGAGCATGAAATGCCTCAAAGAATTGACATGTCATTTCTTTGTTGGCGCTTACAGCATGTCCCGAAGATACTCGTGTGGAATCAGTGTTGTCTAAACGATGATGCAGATTTTACATTGCAATCAATGGGAGACACAGGACTTTTGGTTTACAGTAGTTTTGATACTTTTAGGGAGCGGATTACGCACCTAACCCATCCAAAAAAAAAAAAAAGCATAAAAAACTGTGTGAACATACCCCAAATTGCAACCCTCACCCAACAAGAGAAGCACCCTAGTTTCTCTAACTGACATAACTACACTACATAAAGAATTATTCTGATTAAAGTATTCCATATAATTTACCTTCCCAAGTTTGCCGTCTGCTGATGGAGCTCCTTTATGCATTGCTTTGGTGAGCACTTGGCTGTCTTTATCCAACTCACTGTGAGTGCAGACAGAGTCCGTTTCTGAATTATTGGCAGAAGGTGTGTCTGAGCGGTGGTTTGCCGGAGAAGAAGCCCGAGAGGGAGATTCCAAAAACTTCTTTATAGATGGATGGTTCAAAATGGTTGGATCACAAGACGACGTACCCTGGTTGGTAGATGAGGAATCAAAGTGTTACTAGGTTTTTAACATTGCAGAATTATCTACATAAAAACAGAACAAACAAGCTGGAATTTATCGCAAAGAGTAAATGAGCAAATAAATCGCACCACCCCTGATTTTCTTTACCGACTGTATTTTTTTTAGTGCCGTTTTCCTTTTTCATGTACAAAGTTGCTTCCAAAACACTGATCGTTGTCGCTGTAGAAAGAAAGTGGTTTATTGCCCCCTCTCACACTCTAAGACATGACCTAGAAGTTGAGGCTCAGGTCACATCAGCATTGGAGACTCTGTTAGGAGCCTCCGCCACATATTCCATCATTTTTAACAGGGAAAACTATGGACATATTGTCTGACTGATGGAGCTGTCATGTACTGGATCCAACAGAGCGTTGTGGCTTCTGTTATTCAGGACCTGTGTCAACTGCACCCCCATTACACATAGCGCTCAATGCAGAAGACAGCAACGGAATAAATAACACCATTTGTAACTCAAATAACTACAAGACAAAAAAAGGCTGTATATAGATTTAGACTATGGATTGTTGTAAAGTGGTAATTCACTGCTGCTGGAAGCTACTACTGCTAAAAGGCAGATTCAACATTAAGGCTGTGTGCACACACTGGGTTTTGCCACATTTTTGACACCTCAGTAAAAGTAGCTGACAACCATGTCTGGTAAAGAAATACACAGGATGAACCAAAACAAATGCCTCCTATCTCTTTATGTTAAACTATGGTGACAAAAGCAAATGGTTTTATGGCAATACAACCTGAACTTGATGCAAATATCTTTTAAATTCATTTTGCAATAAAACAAAACGGCAGTAGATCTGACAAAATGGCGTCAGACATGAAAGCAAAGGTGTGCAGAAAAAAATGCAACCATTGACATTCAACAATTTCTGAATGTTACCACAGTGAAGAGGTGGGTGGCATGTTTTAACAGCAATGACAGCAATGTGAAAGAAAAGCCACGTTCTAATCACAACATGAAATATTGGGGTCTCCATTACACCATTTACTGCAAATCAGTCGATTGCGACACGGGAACTGTGTAAGGAGCTGAATATCAGCTTCAATGCGTTAGAAACGATGATTGCAAAGTTTGCGTCAGGTTGGTCACTTTCACTGGTTCAGATTTTTACGTGCACAGTGTGCAAGCTTTTGTTCATCACTGGCAAAATAGCATAGCCAAGGGTGGTGACTATAATGCAAAATAGTGTTTTTGAAAGGGGTTTTGCCACAAAGTAAAATTGATGTGAGAAATTTGTAAATTAAATAATAAACATTTTCACCATTCATCATTATTAAAGATTCTGCACCGTTTTTGTCTTAGCTGCTCCTGTAGTGATCCATTGTTTACAGCTCGTCTCCAGGGGATACGACCAGGGCTGAGAGCTACTCAGTGCTGGTCGCACATGCTTAGACATCACCTCTCCTCTCAGGCAGCTACTGAGTGTTCGAACTCCAGGTGCCGTCATTCTACTTCTGTTCTATGTTTTCCTTTGTAATTAGTCAAACAGTGCAAATAAATAAAAAAAATAAACTCAGGTATGTGCATTGATAAAGATAGATCAAATCCACAGGTTTGGTTCCTGCAAGGATTTGAACCGAGGACCCTTGTGTCTGGAGGCAAAAGTTTTACCTCTGAGCTACAACGTAGCTTCTTACAGTTCTACATGTAAACAGACCTTTCTTTGACTAGAGAGGAAAGGCACGGTGATGTCATCCTGCAGGGTCACATGATAGGCAATTCAAACAAATCACCCACGCCCCCTTGTGAGCACACAGAGCTGAAGAGCTGAATCGTGGCAAATCCCCTTTAAGACCTTTGTATCTGTTGTAGTTTTCAAATAAATAGGAGGCCTTAGTTTTGGAGCCACCCTCAAACAAGTCAATAATAGAAAAAACAGAGAAAAATGGATAAATAATAAGTTACGAGGCATGCAAGGACACCATTACCTCTTGTACTTTGCTGACCCCTGCAGAGGCATAGTAATTGGCCACAATGTAGGCACGAAGTTTATCCATCATACGTCTCGCTTCAGTCAAACGCTGTTTGAGAAAACAATGTGTGTTAAAGTTCGAGCCAGGAAATTAAAGACGAAATGTCAGCATAGTACTAACCAATGCAGATTTACTAAGAACCCAATTAATTAGCGCATATAGATATCATAGAGGAGGGCCCATTGCTTAAGACTTGTCCACAAATGATAGTCAGCCATTTATTCGAGATTTGTGAACAGTTGGTCATTGAGGGTTAGGACAGTGGGACCCACAGCAAGTGATTAATGGGTTGGTTTTCTAACAGTGCAAACTTTTGGTTAAGTGTGACAGATGTATCATTTTAACTTATGTAGAATGAAGAAATGGTGATGGGACAGATGAGTTCTCTTGTTGTTCCTGAGCAACAAGGTGCCTAACCACATCTATGTTAGAGAAATGTTCTATTAGGCTAGGTTCACACGGTGTATTTGCAGGGCGTAATTACGCCGTGTGGCCGAGGGCGGGGCAGGAGCGGGGGAGCGGCACCTCGCCGGCTCATAGACTTGCATTACCAGCGGCACGTATACGCCGGTAGTAATTCACTTGTCACTTATCTCCCCCCCGCGGCGGATTCGCCGAACAGGGAGAGGAGACGTAATCCATAGTTCTCTATGAGAACTGTGGATTACCGTAATGACTTGGACGTATTCCAGCCGTAATTGGCGCACTCCGGCACGTAATTACGGACTGAAATACGTCCAGTTTTAAGCCGTGTGAACATAGCCTTAGCAGTTTCCACGGCCTGCATCATGCGCCTGGAGACAGAACCATGTAAGTTATATGGAGGTAATACTGGTGACCCCTGCCACGTCTTCATTTTAAGCAAATAAAGAAAAAATGGGTCCCGGCGCTTGCTCTAAAACTTCCTCTTTGAGGCGGTATAAAAGTGCTATAAAATAGGTTTTATTTATAAAAACAAACTCATAAAAGAATGTAAAGCTTATAAACCATACATAATACCTGACGCGTTTCTCGCCTCAAACGGGTGCTACATTAGGAGTCACACAAATAAAAAGACCGGAAAAGCATTACATTTAAACTTATGACTATACATTCATTGGCCAGCAGATCGTCCAATCACAGAAGGAGCGATAAAAAAACCATTTAGTTCTATGGAGGTAGTCTCAGCCAATCAAAGGAGGAGCGGCGGGCTGCATTATTCTCTATAGGAAATAAACTTCATTTTATAAGCACCATGCATTTCATATGCAATAGATGCCTGCAGCAATCTTCACTGGGAGGGTACTTGCTTTAGAGAAAAAGTTGTCCAGTTAAACCAATGTGTTTAATTATCAGGGCAGTTACTGTTAAGAGGTAGGAAGAGTGTTTTGTTTTTTCTTAGACGGGTGAGATTAGGTTAGTGTTTTATTTTTAAATCAATAAATTAAAGGTTATATTTTAGCACAAGGTCTCACGTTCGATGTATTCTTTAACAAGGTGGAGATTAAAATGCTTTTATTACACCTTGCCAGAGGCAGGGTCTAATAGGAGAGCCATAACTGTACACTATTCTGCTATATGTTAGAATTGCAGACAAGTGTCCAAATAACTACACCCCCTAGTGTTCAATGACCCTAAGACTATGTCTACACAGCACAGGATTACAGTCAGATCTTTAAGCGAATTCACTATTTAGAATCCACAAAAATCCGACTGCAATCCTGTGCCCATAGACAGGCACGTGACCGCTGTGGACTGTGATTGACGGCACGTAGCACATGAATGATGAACGTTCACTGTGCAGCGGGGATTAACGGGCTGGCAAACTGGACCCAACGGGAGCGTCACAAAGGCAAGTAAAGCCCTGAACACTGTTATTACGGGTATGTTCACACGGCTTGTTGGATCCGTTTTGGATCGAAAAACGCATCTAAAAGCGCTGCGTAAATCGCATCCAACACGCAGGTGCGTGTATGGCTGTGTTTTGTCTGCAGCAGGAACGCACCCTATAGTTTTAAATAGGGCGTCTGCTGCGTAAAACAGATCAATAATTAACATGTCAATTCTTTGAACGGATCCAAAAGATGCATCAGAAAGACGCATGCAAAACACCCATCAGCGATCACTCGTCTGAATGCTAATGCGTGTCTTACATTGAAAGCGATGTAAATCACACTGCACAATGTTAGATGCGTTCTTGGATCCGTTTAAGGTCCGAAACACGCAACTAAAAACGAATCCAAAATCGGATCCAACATGCCATGTAAATATTTCCTAAGGCTATGTTCACACGGCTTAAAATGGGACATATTTCAGTCCGTAATTACGCTCCAGAGTGCGCAAATTACGGCTGGAATACGTCCCAGTCATTACGGTAATCCACAGTTCTCATAGAGAACTATGGATTACGTCTCCTCTCCCTGCTCGGCGAATACGCCGCGGGGGGAGATAAGTGACATGTTAAATTACCAGAGGCGTATACGCGCCGCTGGTAATGAAAGTTTATGGGCCGACGAGGTGCCGGCCCCCCGCTCCCGCCCCCACGGCATAATTGTGGGGCATAATTACGCCCCACAAATAAGCCGTGTGAACCCAGCCTAACAAGTCCAACTTGTCCCACATAAAAAAAAAAAAAGCAGAGCTATGTAGACAGAAAAATCAAAAAGATATGGCTCCAGAAAGGTGTTGAGGACAAATGAACAGATGTAACTGAAGATCCCTGCGGTTGGAAGGGGCTAATGGACACAAAACAAAAACATAAAAAATTTAATAAATTAAAATTCCACAAAATAACCTTTGTTCACTGAAACTGCAAAAACTTGTTACGGTTTAGGACAAGTCATGTAGGGCAAAGTTGCAGACAACATACCTGATCTATGATTTCAATCTCATGCTCCTTGTTCTTCATCTCAAGAGCAAACTGCTCTTTAACAATGGACTCTATCTTTGAGATGGCGGCATCACGAGCTGTAATAGCAAAAATAGAATTATCACTTTAGTCTAATCATGACGCCATGCAATAGCATCAACTCATTAGTTAAGTGGAGCGATAAAAACGCTACAGAGAGGTGGTTACCGCGTTATCTGGAGCTCTCTCTACCTTTCTTATGGACGAACACTGAGCAAAATACATAAAATAGCAATTCCCAAATTTAATACAACTAAATTCATCTCTTTAGTAACACTACAGAGACAGAATTTTTTCCCCCATAAATTAATTTTATTGAAAGTATCTGTAAGAACAAACAATGACAACTAAATTAACGTGATAATATCAGAAAAACACTAAAATTTGTCATAAAGGAAGTTACCCTCAGCACAATAAAGTAAACGATAAGGATATATAACAGAAAAATAAGAAAGGCTTCGTTCACACGGCTTATTTGGGCGCGGATTGGAGCCGTACTGCGTGCCGAATTTGCGCTGCAGTACGGCTCCAATCTGTCCCTGTCATTACGGTAATCCACTGCTCTCATAGAGAACTGTGGATTCCGTCGCTCCTCCCCGCTCGGCGAATCCGCACGGGGGGAGAAAGTGACATGCACATTATTTACGGCGCGTACGTCTATAAGCCGTGTGAACCTTGCCAAACAGGGAAAGCAGAAATAGGCGAGAAGGAAACAAGAGTAAAAGGGGGCTAAAACGTTTTCCTGATGTGCCAAAAGTGGCTATTAATTTGGGTTAAATTCAAACCTTAATCAACAAGAGAAGAGTAGGTAAGAGGGCTACCAGATAAGGGTAGCCTGATCAGCTTTAGGGTATGTTCACACGGCGTGTTTACTCCGTGTGAACATAAGTTTTAAGATACGTGTTTGGATCTGTCTGTCGGACCCTAGACGGGCCCAAACACGTATCTAATAAATAGCAATGTGATTTACACTGCTTGCAATGTAAAACACGGATCTGCGTTCACACGAGTGATTGCCGATGTGTGTCTCATTGCATCTTTTGGATCCGTGCCAGGAATTGACATGTCAATTCTTGGTCTGAAAGACGCAGCAGGAGCCCTATAATAAACTATAGGGTGCGATCCTGCTGCATCCAACACGCATCCAAACATGCACCTGCGTGCTGGATACGTATTGGATCAGTTTAGAGTCCGATCGACGCTGCGTTTTTGGATCTGATTTTCGGAACCAACACGGATCCAAACACGCCGTGTGAACGGCCCTTTAGTGTCATCTTCTGCCAGTAGAGCAGGTCTGCACAATAAACAGCCCATGGGGTGCTTGTGGTCCGCCACAGAATTTCTAGTGGGCAATGGCCCACAAAGGGATGGGGTTTATGGAAACCTCACCTCAGAATGTGGTACTGCCCTGTTTGGAGACGCTTGCATACGCTCTAGATGCAGTTGCGGGCGGTCCCAGGCAGCTTTACCCCCCACATCCAGTCAAGTTGTGCAGGCTTGCCTTAGAGATTCCATTTTATAATACATCCAAAAAATAATAGATATTTTCTAAGAATATGATAGCGTATGCCAACCAGCTATAAAACTTAAAAGAACATCCATCACCTCTCCTGACAGGATTTAGTAAATACTTACATACCCTATAAAGCAACAATTCTTTCATTTGAACTCAAGCCATTCCTCTATTATGAAATGAATGAATAAATGAATGAAAACTGGGTTTTGTTTCTGACATTGTCCAATCAGTGCTGGTAAGGTCAGACTATATAGGGACACACCCCTGTGACAAGAGAATGATAACACCTAGTTGTCACATTTTTTTTTTTTTATACATTTCTAGGAACAGCACAAAGCAGAATTATCTGGAAAGATGCTCCAGAATTGTTATTGTATGGAAAATACAAGTACTTACTAAATCAGACAGGTCAGAAGAGCTGACAACTCCTCTTTAAAACCACCTGATTACTATTAATCTTGCTACCAAGATAGCTCTGGCCCGTCAAGCCATGGACTCCACAACACCTCCGACGGTGTCCTGTAGTATCTGGCATCAAGATGTTAGCTGCAGACTCGGTAAGTTTTTTGTTTGGGCCCCCATAGATTGGAGTTCGTTTTTCAGGACATTCCACAGATGCTCGAAGACCTGGGGAATTCTGAAGTCAACACTCAACCTTTTATCCTGTTCCTCAAACCATTCCTGAAGGATTTGTGTAGGGTGGCAGGATGCATTATCCTGCTGAAAGAGGCCAATGCTATTAGGGAATTACTTTACCATGAAAGGGTGCACCAATGTCTAGGTAGGTGTAGATAGGTAGGAGCCAAGGTTCCCAGATGTTTGAGTAAGGCTTTGTTCATACCTGCAGTTTACACAGATACAAACCCCACTATTCACCATTTGGGGTCTGTTGGATAATGTCCACATTTAGGATAAATTCACACTCCCAACTTTTAGGACAGAAACCAGAGCAATCATAGTCACCAGTTGACTATAGTTACTCTGTTCAGGCTATGCTTTGCTGTGTTCTGCATCTTACGACTTGCTAGCAGATAGCAAATACTTATGGGAAAAGAGCTGAGGAGCTCCACAGCGCACTCTATTGGATGTAGTTATCTATCCTCAGTTCACATGTAGCTCGCAGCTCTTTTCCCATAAGCCTTTGCTTTATGCAAAACAGTCAAGTGAGGTCTGAATGGCAAATAAACCCTCACACCGACCAATTTATTGGTTCCTCTCCTCAAGGAGAGATCTTTCCCCTTTCAAAGCAACCCATGCCTCTCACCCAGCCAACCAGTTCTCCTCAGCTCTTTTCCCATAAGCCTTTGCATTACGCAAAACAGTCAAGTGAGATCTGAATGGTAAGTAAACCCTCACACCAAAAAATGTATTGGTTCCTCTCCTCAAGGAGAAATCTTTCCCCTTTCAAAGCCACCCTTGCCTCTCACCCAGCCAACCAGTTCTCCTCAGCTCTTTTCCCATAAGCCTTTGCATTATGCAAAACAGTCAAGTGAGGTCTGAATGGTAAGTAAACCCTTACACCGACCAATTTATTGGTTCCTCTCCTCAAGGAGAGATCTTCCCCCTTACTAGCAGATATATGCAACTGCCAAAGAACAAATTCATAGATTGAATGCAGCCTTATCGTGCAACATATCCAAGACATATTATACACACAAGACTCATAGGATGCATATTCAAAAATTCACTAGGCAATAATCAAAATCCAGTGCCTTCATCCACTATAAATTAGTTACAATAAACTCCATACCGTGCCAAAAAAAAAACCACCCCAAAAAAGACTTGAGACCAATTACATATAAAATTCACTTACAAGATTTAAAAATACAATCTAAAATCCTACGAATAAGGTCACAAATATCAATCCTAGAAAGGCTACAATCTGATAGAGTAGATGTGTTGTAATGGGCAAGATTACGTGATTTTTGTGATACTCTGTTGTTTAATATATACTATGTTTACTTTCTAATGTAATAAAGTTTATTTTTGAGTTTAGTACTAATATTTCAGGCTATTGCTATTTACAATGCTCTGAAATCGACTGTCTTGTATTAGCAGATTGTAGCCTTTTTAGGATTGATCTTTGTAACCTAATTTGTAAGGTTTTAGATCATATTTTCAAATAAAGATTGTAATTTTATATGTAATTGGTCTCGACTATCAATCTTTTTTAGGGTATTAAATCCAAGAGATAATGCATAGTGTGAAGAAAGCCTAAAGGGCCATTCACACGGCTTATTTTGGGCACGGATTGCAGCCGTATTGCGCGCGTACTGCGCTGCAATACGGCTGGAATACGTCCCAGCCATTACGGTAATCCACTGTTCTCATAGAGAACTATGGATTCCGTCTCTCCTCCCCGCTCGGAGGAGAAAGTGACATGTTCATTATCCTGGCGGGATACGTGCCGTGGATAATGCACGTCTATGGGGCCAGGGAGCAGCAACCCCGCCATGCCCCTTATTCAAGCCGGAATTGCGGCGAAATCTGTCCCGCAATTACGGCTTGAATAAGCCATGTGAACCGGCCCTAAGGGTGTGTTTATATGCAGCGAACATGCTGCTAAATTTTTTTTTTTTTGATTAACTGTGTTTTTTTATTGAAAACAGTTTTGTATATATAAAACAATAGAATACAGTGCCAATGAACCATTACATGGGGTATTCAGTAGAAGTACAATGAGAGCTTTCTCCAATATTGTTACGTTATGTGATAAGACATGTAGGTCATTGAGTTACAACAGTAAGAAGTAGCATGCAATAAAGACATCCTGTATTCCGAGTTTATGTTAAAACTAGTAGAAATACAAAAACAAAAAAAATGCGCTTCAACTTGTTTTCATTCTTAAAGGCGTATGAAAAGGGAGAACCAGTAACAAACTACAAGACAAGATACACATGGGGAGGAGGGAAAGGTAAAGGAGATTATCATAGTATTACGAGCAGTTTCCACAAAAAAGGAGCCGATCAGTTACGATTAAGAAGGTAATTTATGGTTTTCAATTCAGAGATTCTTTACGGCCACATACGAATCCCATTGGGACCAAACCTCATAAAAGGAATCTAAAGTATTAGTCAGGGAAGCTGTTAGATACTCCATATGACGTATATCTTTTAGTCTATAGACCAAGTCTGGGAAAGAGGGGGGATCGCACCTCTTCCAGAAGAGGGAGATCAGACATCTCCCCGCAGTGAGAATGTGTAGGATCATTTTTAGCGTATGTTTTCCGACTGTGGTACTTGTAAGGTTTAGCAGGTAGAAAAGAGGGTCTAAGGGCGGTTTCAGACCCGTAATGTCTGTAATGAGACGTTTCACTGTCTTCCACAGGACTTGGATCTTGGGGCATTCCCAAAAAATATGGAAAATGTGACCAGGAGCTTTATGACATCTCCAGCATGTATTTGGGATAAGCGGGTTTAATTTATGTAAGAAAGAGGGGGGTATGGTACCACATTAATAGTATCTTATACTGGTTTTCCCGGTACAGATTACATCTCGAAGTTTGAGCCACCCTCCTCCAAATTATATGCCATTCATCTTCTGTTATATCCCTCTGGACAAAGGTCTCCCATTTTGTCATGTAACTGTGTTTATTAGGGTTTAAGCCTCTGGTTGAGCCATTTTGCCTGCAGATTGATTCAAATTGCGTAGGTTGAGAAACCATGCGAGCACCCAAAGCTGTGTGTAGAAAGTGCACAATCTGTATATATGAGTACCTACATGTTTCAGCTACGGAGTATCTCGCCTTCAATCTATCAAATTGCATGAGTCGACCAGAGGAGTGTTCCACCAAGTCTGCTGCTTGAAAGAGTTTGTTGTCAAACCACACCTTCAGAGCATGGTTGTTCATGCTTCCTGGGAATGCAGGGTTGAACAGGAAGGAGGTCAGGCCCGACGAGGGGGAACAGAGATTGTATTCTTTTGCACATTTTTTCCAGACATCTCTTGTCACCACCATAGGTCCCAATAAGGTTTTGGCCACAGGGATTGAGGGAGCATTCCATAGGAAAGAATTTGGGTGCATTGGGGCAATCCACAGCTTTTCCAGCTCAACCCATCTAGCATAAGCGAACAGGGATGACCAGGCTGGGATGCGCCGTAACTGAGTTGCCCAATAGCATTTCAGTAGGTCTGGGACTCCCAATCCACCCTTCTCCCTTTTTGCCATGAGGATGGATTTTCTAATACGGTGTCTACCATAAGCCCAAATAAATTTAAGTATAGATGCTTGCAAGGCTTTTAAGTCCCTTATTGGGACTGGAATGGGAAGTGTTTCAAAGAGATATAAAATTTTAGGGAGGATAGTCATTTTGATTGCCGAGATTCGTCCAAACCAGGACAGGGGTAGTTGCTTCCACTTCTGTAGGTATGCACGAATGTCCGTATATAGTTTAGGGAAGTTTTTGCCATATAGGGGAGAAAAATTCTTAGTCAAATTTACTCCTAGGTATTTTAAAGAAGAGGTTTTCCAATTATAGTGGTAATTGGTTTGTAGGGAACTTAGCTCCATTTGTCTTAAATTTATGGGGAGAGCTTCAATTTTGCTAGTGTTGATTTAATACCCTGAGATGTCTTGGAAAACATGAAAAGCCTCGTTCACACGGCTTATTCCTGACGGATTTGTGAGTACAATCCGGCTCACAAATCCGCCATGAATAAGGGGCGGGGCCGGAGCGCGGCGGGGGCGCTGCTCGCCGGCCCCATAGTCTCCACTATTGCAGGTAGCACGTATTGCTGGATAATGTTAGTGTAATTTTCCGCCTCATTGGGAGGGAAATGAGCGTATCAAATCCCTAGTATCTTTATAGAAGAGGGTTTCCAATTTACTGGTATGGTTGAGGGATTAGCTCCATATGTCAAATTTATGGCGCAGAGTACGCTTCAATTGCGGTGATAATACTAATGTCTGGAACAGGTAAGAGGGAATGTAAGTTCGGCAGTGTAGTGTGCAGAGAAGTGAGCGTCAAGAGTATAATGCTGCTAAATATTTGCAGCAGATTCACATGCAAAAAAAAACACTGTATTACAAAAGGAAGTGAATGAGATTCTAAGAACCTGGGTAAAAATTTGCACAGAATTCACACGACAAGTGACCTGCGGTGCCGTTTTAAATGCATAGTGCATCAATTTATACTGTGGATTTTCTCCATTAACTTAAATGGGGAAGACAAAATCTGCAATAGACAATTAAAGTCTATTGTTACAGAGGCATCACAAAATCCACAACTGCAGATTTTATATACTGTACATGGATTATTTTGCATTCACATAATCCGCAATGACAAAAGCACACCAAAATCTGAACAATACCACTCTAAAATCGACAGCATTTCCGTCCTGTGTAAGCATACCCTAAGACAATGCACTAAGCAGAGTTATTTCACCTGCTGTAAATATAAGGTGCTATTGACATGAAATTCTTACTAGATGTCAGAAAGAACCCATCCAATCCACACAGGCAAAGAAATCAAACCATAGAGGTACATATATTAAGTTGTGTGTAATAATGAGAAAGACATGTGGAAAAAGTATTGAACACATGAAGAAAAGGGGTGCAAAAGTCACCACACCTGCTGAAATCTATCAGTTATTAGAAAGCAATCCTGCCACTTAGTGAAAAATTATATCAGCTGGTTGAACTGATGGCCTATAAAAAGGTGTCTCATTACCAAGGTGTCACACACATATCTCATGCTGGGTAAAACCAGTGAGCTGGCTCAAGACCTGTGCAACCTTATTGCTGCAAACCATACTGATGGCATTGGTTACAGAAGAATTTCTAAACTACTGAGCACTGCTGGGGCCATAATCTGGAAGTCGAAAAAACAAAATATCACCAAAATCTAGTCACAACCAGCTGCTCCCAGCAATATTTTAGACAGAGAAGTGAAAAGAATTATCAGAAGAGTTGTTCAAAATCCAAGGGTCACCTGTGGAGAGCTACAGACCTGGAATCAGCAGGTACAATTGTTTCAAAGAAAACAACAAGTAATGAACTCATCCTCCATGGCCTCTACGCACACTCACCACACAAGACTCCATTGCTGAACAAAAAGCGCGTTCAAGCGCGTTTAAAGTTTTCCCAACAACATTTAGACAAACCTGTGAAGTACTGAGCTCTTTGGATCACATGATACACACCATGTTTAGAGGCCAAAGGCAGGGGCGTCATTAGGCAGTTTCATTTGGGGTTTCCGCGGCCAAAACCTTGTCCAAATCGTGCCCAGTTTAGTAACATGGTTTCCTACGGGAAACCGCGCTACTGTTCACAGGCCGCGGGTTTGGCTGCAGCTTTGGGGCCGCGGCCTTGCCGTGCGTGTTTGAGAACTCGCCTGTCAATTCTATGCAGGGAGTCCTTAGCATGGCGGCCACGCAGTGATGCCGCGGGTGTCGCCACGGTTGGTGCGCGGCTGGCGCCGCGTTTTTTCCCCCTGCCTATTAATTTGCATGGGGGCAATCCCTCGCCGCAAGCCGCGCCCCAAGCCACGGCCCAACCGCGCCGCAAACTTGTGTAAGGAGACGTGAGTTTGCGGCAAGTTAGGACGAGGTTTTGGCCGCGGGAACCGCGGCCAAACCCGCCGTGTGAAGGAGGCCTAAATCTCTAGATACCTCCACTCTTCACAGGACCTTCTTCTTACTTTCCTCTTAACAGCTCTTCACATAACCGTCTTCAAGACTTCTCCCGTGCTTCCCCCACACTCTGGAACTCACTGCCTCAACACCTCAGACTCTCCCCCACTCTTACTTGCCTCAAACGTAACTTGAAAAACCATCTCTTCAGGATTGCCTATAACCAACAATAACCGTGTTGCACTACTCCACCCCACAAACATGTCTGCCCCTCACCTTCTGTATTTTCCCTCCTTCCCTGTAGATTGTAAGCCCTCATGGGCAGGGCCCTCTCTCCCTCTGTACCAGTTGTTAGTCACTTATTGTCACTTTGTAATTGTTTGACCAATGTTATTTATGTATCCACCTCAAATGTACAGAGCCCTGGAATCAAGGCGCTCTAAAATAAATAATAATAATAATAATGTTTCAAGCTGATCTCTATATACAGTAATATAGAAAATATAGTGTTTACTGCAATTAGGAAAGCAAGAACGGTAATAAACTGTCCCTGCCTTCTCACCAATTCTCCATTCCCAATGCTACCCAACCTCTGTGCAGCTACAAGCTCTGCAGGGACGTTCAGGGATTTCTATTTTACAGCATTTACTCTTGGTTTTATTTTCTTTTATAAACTAGATAATCCCTTAACTATTTAACAAGTAGGAGTGTGGTATTTTTCCACTAGCAACCAGAAGTCGCTGAGGGGGCTCCAAGAGTGCAGCTCACAAATGATGCCAATTCTGTGCTATCACCCAGAGGACTGTGTGCGGTTTCTCGCTACACTTTTCAAGTGAGTTCCACTGACTTTTTACAACTTTTGATGCACTTTTCTGGGTAACGCACCTCGTTCAAATCTGTGTTAGGCCGTGTTCACACGGCTTATTTCGCCGCGGATTGGAGCCGGAAAGCGCGCCGGAGTTGCGCGTCGGTACGACTACAATGCGTCCCTGTCATTACGGTAATCCACAGTAATGACAGGGGCCGGCGAGCAGCTCCCCCGCCCCTTATTCAAGCCGTATTGCGGGCGGGATCCGTCCCGCAATTACGGCTTGAATAAGCCGTGTGAACCGGGCCTTAGAGGTCCAGTTCGGAATCTCTGTAACAGAGGTGATAAATGGAAGCCATGTGATCTGTTTCACAACGTGACCCCACAGCGCCAAACAGACCCTATTAATTGCAATGCGTCAATTGCGTTTCCACTGTGGTTTCCATAACAGAGAGAGAAAAAATAATGCAGCAATCTGTGCTATTTTTTCCATCTCAATGATGGACCCGTTGTAATGAATAGGGTCTGTCAGGTGTCAGGTGTGTCTGTCATGAACCTGATCCCATGGCTTCCATTTATCACCTCTGTGACAGAGGTTCTGAACGCAACCTTCAATGCAGACGTGAAGTCGCCAGGTGAGAGGAGTCCTTTCTGCAGCTTCTCCCCCCAACTCTGCTAAACAGAGGGCTTTCTCTCTCCAGTCAATTATACTGAGGCTGCAGGAAGCAGCTTGGATTGAGAAACCTGCAGCAGTATGAACCAGGGGACAGGGAGTATGGCTTAGGTTTGTGGTCTTCTGGGCTTGCTGTTTACCTGTCACTACAGCCCCCGGTCACTTGCAGCCCTCCAGCCTCTTGTTGCCCCTCCCTCCGATGCTTCCTCTCTCTTGAAGGCTTATTTCCTGCTCTTTTATTTTCAGGTCATATTTCAGCATTTTTGTGCTTTCAAAGTATTCAGGCTACCGGCTCCTGTCCTCAGCCATTATGTCAGGTAACTGCAGAAGCTGACCCATATTGGCACTGTAGTCTTCTGTAACTTGGGCTAATATATATCCCCCCCCCCCATCTTTTTTTTTTACTCTATAGGAGGAACAATATATAAAATTTAAAAAAATACATTAATTTAAAAAAAAAAAAAAAAAAAAACAGTTTCAACACCTCCAATTACCCTAGATCTATACACAATGCTTCCTCAACATTCCTTCTTTTTGCTGTTAAGAGGAATATATTTTTTCAAATACTTTTTTTTTACCATTTTCCCCTTGTATTTAAAAAAGAAGAGAAAAAAATTCTATATAAATAAAGCTTATGTATCATGGAAAAGGTGATAAAATTAGTAGAATAAAGTGCGAGAAGGCGGTTTAGCGTTCAAACCTCAATGTACTAAAAGCAAAAAAAGTGGGAGTTGTCAGTATCTGTGTAAAATAATAGTAATGGAAACAGTGCATGCCGCAGTTTCCGATGTGCAGTGAAAAAATGCTTTGTGGACCCAACTCTGTTCTAAAAAAAATGTAACACAGAGGACCTGTGCCCGGATGTTTTAGCACCCTAGCAACACCCCTGGCCAAAGAGCTGAATATCACTCCAAAAACACTATAACAACAGTGAAGTTTGGAGGTGAGAACATCATGGTGTGGGACAGTTTTTCAGCATAGGGCACTGGAAAACTTCATACAACTGAAGGAATGATGAATGGACAAATGTACTGAGACATTCTAGAATATATACAAATCTGCTGTCATCTACCAGGATGATGAAGATGAGGAGAGGGTGGACATTTTAGCAACACAATGATCCCAAACACACAGGAAACTCTCCAATGGTGTCAGAGAAAGAAAATAAAGCTGCTAGAATGGCCGAGCCAATCACCTGAGCTGAATCCAATAGACAATCTATGGGAGGAAATAAAGCTCAGAGATCATAGAAGGAGCCCACTGTGAAGAGAGTTTGTGTGGAAGAATGGCCAAATTCCCATCTGAGCAATGCATGCGACTAGTTTCTCCATACAGGAGGTGTCTTGTCATCACCAACAAAGGATTTTGTACCAAGCATTAAAGGGGTTTCTCACTACAAAGAGTAGCTTTCAAAATGTAGGGAACACTAAATGAAGACGTTTTCCAAATATATTGCTTTGTTCATCTTTTTTTTGTTAAGGAACTACAAGTGATTTTATCAGCTTCTGAGGACTCTTAGGTTTCCCCAAGTGACTGACCTGTGTAGTCCTTTTCCCCTGTTGTTTTCTATCTGATAGCAGGGAGTGAAGTCATCACACAGGTCACAGTATGAAAGCTTGTGTGTTATCAGATCTTTACGACAAAAGAATAATTACTCTACTGTTTACATTAGCTCAGGAGCTTCTCTGGACCTCAGAGAAGGTAATTTATTTAATCTAGTCTAATAAACAGAGAAGTGTGAATACAAGGAGCTTATATGCTAATTACAGACAGCTTGACCAGGAAGTGACAGAGCAAAGCAGCATTATTTCTTTCATGCATCCTATGAAACTTTGAGATGAGACAACCCCTTTAAATACATTTCAGTAAGCGTGTTCAATACTTTTTCCCTGGGTCATTTCTCATTATTACACAATTTAATATATGGACATCTATGGTTTGATTTATTTGCCTGTGTGGACTGGATGGGTTGTTACCTACAGTTGGTGAGAATTTCATGTCAACAGCACCTTTAGAAATAGATTTACACACATTCACGTCAGTTACTTTAAAATGGAAATTCAATAAAACCAATTTGCACTGCTGAAGGTTGTGATCAAAGAATATAACAGATCTCCAGAAGAAAAATGTTATATAGATGTATAGGCTCCATCACACACTGATGACTGCTTCATTATAAACAATACTATGTGGAACCAGATGATGAATGCCGCACACTCCAGGCACATTTAAGGGAGATGAGAGGAAAGTCACGTCAGACCAGTCGTAACCGTTTGCATCCGGGTCTTCTGTGTGCTAGACGATCGGCAAAAATACGTGACTTGGCTGATGCAAAGCGCTCTCCTTGACGTCTCTAGTATTGTTGGCGGCCATCGTTTCTGCTCAGAATGCATCGACTTTCATCACTGAACAGCACTGAGAACCACTAGTTCCTCGTCCAATGCAGGTGCTTCCTGGGCCATGCAAGACAATGATACCTGTGTCTGTTGTGTAGTCAGGTACCCTTGCCGGTCATCTAGCACGCAGACCACGATGATGTAAACTGTTACAAATGGTCGGATGTGACACTTGGTTGCCTTTTAAGTCCCTTAAACGTGCCTGGAGTGTGTGGCCTTCATCACCTGGTTCTGCAGGGCATTGTTTACAATGAAATGGTCATCAGTGAGTGATGTAGCCAAGAGACATCCACTTCTTTGCCTTTCTGTGACTCTTCCAGTCTCTCTGTATGTATGTTGCAACCTACTGCTGACACTAAGCTCAGTGGCCACTTCCGTCTGGGAGCATCCTGCATGAAGCCTCACAATAGCAAGGTACTGTTGAGCAATTGTGAGGTGTTGTCTCGGTCTGATGATGTGAACAGCATGACGAGGAGGACTGTTTAAATCCTAATTCAAATTGATCCCCTAAATGTATTGGGCGATTCAGGGATCAAATACCTGCTGTTGGGAATTTTGGCATTAAGCTCCTTGTTCGAGATCAGCAAGTTGTGTAAAAAGTACTGAAACACTGAACAGTTAGACATGTGCATTCTAAAGTTATGGGATGGTCTCATTTAGTTCATCTAAAAACATTCAACAAATTTTATGTTCACCCTGAAGTTTCAACCAAAACCCTGACTTTTTGTGAGTAGTGTAGATGTATGTAGGTACATAGAACATCTTTTTTTCTGGAGATGTGACGTCCTCTGATCACAACCTTCGGCAATGTGGATCGGTGTCAGTGACTGGATGAATTAAAATAAAGGAGATCCAATTATGTGAATGACTAGAATAATAGTGTGACACGTACCGGAGCTCTCAATGGCCTTGTGCCGCTTGTTCTGCCGCACCACTGAGATGTCTTCGTAATCGGGGTCCTTGTCATCCATCGTTCTTTTTACACCGGACATATTGGCGCAAGTTAACTTGCTAAGGGTATAATAAGATATAACACACACATTAGCACATGGTCATTCTGCTACAGTGCACTCCATATGGACACAACACACAGGTGTAATATGGTACTAATAGCTCAAACACAAACTGCCCTGTGTCCTCATATATTCCTACCACAAGAGCAGAGTTATAAGGAATAAAGCACACAGTCACACATTGCTCCCATGCACTTGCATGGCACCAGCCTATAGTGGTGAAGGTGTGGCCTTGCAGGGGTTAATCTGCAGCCCGGCTGCCCCTCACCCTGCAGATAACGGGAACGTGCACGGGCAGGAGGGGGCTATCACGTGACTAGTCCTGCCGGGGCTTCGGCCGCAGCTTTGTGTTTACAGCCGTATCTTGGACGCTCGGTGTGCAGCCCTGGAGAAGATTGCCGAGCTAGTCGATCGTGGTATGGCCCCTGCTGGGGTGTACCACGTGGGTAGAGACGACAGACGAGCTGAGGTACATGAAAGAGCCCGGGCGCAGGAGTTTTACGTCACCGCTCAGATCTTGGCGCCATATTTGTTACTGGCGGATGTTATTGTCTGTGTAGAGACCGTGGTAGAATGGAGAAGAGGAGTGCGGACCTGCCTCACCTCTCTGGCCGGAGCTCTGTCTCTCACAGAATTCTCTTATAATTGTTTTTATACGCAGGAATTTGGAGGCTTTATGAGAAATAAGATAAAACGGAGGAAATATAACGAGCCCCGCCTGTAGCTAGTTATATTCCGATGCTGTAAGCCTATCGTGTGTCCTCTCAGCCGGTGTATCTAAGCCTGTCCTGTGCTGCTGGCTGCTCTGCTGCTGTATCTGAGCCTATCTCGTGTGATACTGTCCTCTCAGCCAGTGTATTTGAGCCAGTCATGCGTGCTGCTGTCTGCTCTGCTGTATCTAAGCCTGTTATGTGTGGTGCTGTCTGTTCTGCTGTATCTAAGCCTGTCATGTGTGGTGCTGTCTGTTCTGCTGTATCTAAGCCTGTCATGTGTGGTGCTGTCTGTTCTGCTGTATCTAAGCCTGTCATGTGTGGTGCTGTCTGTTCTGCTGTATCTAAGCCTGTCATGTGTGGTGCTGTCTGTTCTGCTGTATCTAAGCCTGTCATGTGTGGTGCTGTCTGTTCTGCTGTATCTAAGCCTGTCATGTGTGGTGCTGTCTGTTCTGCTGTATCTAAGCCTGTCATGTGTGGTGCTGTCTGTTCTGCTGTATCTAAGCCTGTCATGTTGGTTTGTGTCTTTTTCGCTGTATCTAAGCCTGTCATGTGTGGTGCTGTCTGTTCTGCTGTATCTAAGCCTGTCATGTGTGGTGCTGTCTGTTCTGCTGTAATCTAAGCCTGTCATGTGTGGTGCTGTCTGTTCTGCTGTATCTAAGGCCTGTCTGTGTGGTGCTGTCTGTTCTGCTGTATCTAAGCCTGTCATGTGTGGTGCTGTCTGTTCTGCTGTATCTAAGCCCCTCATGTGTGGAGCTGTCTGTCCTGCTCTATCTACGCCTCTCATGTGTGGTGCTGTCTGTTCTGCTGTATCTAAGCCTGTCATGTGTGGTGCTGTCTGTTCTGCTGTATCTAAGCCTGTCATGTGTGGTGCTGTCTGTTCTGCTGTATCTAAGCCTGTCATGTGTGTGATTCTGTCTGTTCTGCTGTATCTAAGCCTGTCATGTGTGGTGCTGTCTGTTCTGCTGTATCTAAGCCTGTCATGTGTGGTGCTGTCTGTTCTGCTGTATCTAAGCCTGTCATGTGTGGTGCTGTCTGTTCTGCTGTATCTAAGCCTGTCATGTGTGGTGCTGTCTGATCTGCTGTATCTAAGCCTGTCATGTTGGTGCTGCCTGTTCTGCTGTATCTAAGCCTGTCATGTGTGGTGCTGTCCCCGTTCTGCTGTATCTAAGCCTGTCATGTGTGGTGCTGTCTGTTCTGCTGTATCTAAGCCTGTCATGTGTGGTGCTGTCTGTTCTGCTGTATCTAAGCCTGTTTATGTTGGTGCTGTCTGTTCTGCTGTATCTAAGCCTGTCATGTGTGGTGCTGTCTGTTCTGCCGTATCTAAGCCTGTCATGTGTGGTGCTGTCTGTTCTGCCGGTGTATCTAAGCCTATTATGTATAATATTGTCAGCTCTGCTTGTGTTTCTGAGCCTATCGTGTGTGCTATTGTTCTCTCAGCCGGTGTATCTGAGCCTGTCATGTGTGTGATACCGTCTGTTCTGCTGATGTATCGGAGCCTGTCGTGTGTGTGCTGCCTTCTGCTCGGCTGATGTATCGGAGCCTGTCGTGTGTGTGTTGCCTTCTGCTCGGCTGATGTATCGGAGCCTGTCGTGTGTGTGCTGCCTTCTGCTCGGCTGATGTATCGGAGCCTGTCGTGTGTGTGCTGCCTTCTGCTCGGCTGATGTATCGGAGCCTGTCGTGTGTGTGCTGCCTTCTGCTCTGCTGATGCACCGGAGCCTGTCGTGTGCTCTGCTGATGCACCGGAGCCTGTCGTGTGCTCTGCTGATGCACCGGAGCCTGTCGTGTGCTCTGCTGATGCACCGGAGCCTGTCGTGTGCTCTGCTGATGCACCGGAGCCTGTCGTGTGCTCTGCTGATGCACCGGAGCCTGTCGTGTGTGATGCCGTCTGCTCTGCCCTTTACCTTCCTGCTCCAGGGTCTTTCTGGTGGTCTACTCTAGAAAGCTGTGTTCTCCCATTCCACATGGGTTATTGGTGCATCTTGGTTGCTCCCTGGGTTTTGTTTGATCCCTTCAAAGTTCTATCTGCTCATACTATGGCATCCTGTGATGCCAGCCTGGTACTCCAAGGTAGTCCAAGCTGCTGTGCACCAGGGGTCCCTGTGGGAGTGCTTTAGAATGCAACATGGTGCGGGGTCCCCTATAATATTAACAAGTAAATCTTTGTACTGTCTGGGTGGCAGGTTCATCTATCTTTTTATGCAAACTACCCCATAGTTATGTAACATGGCTGGACCATTACAAGCCATGCGAGCAGGGCCCTCGCACCTTGTGTCTGATCTGTAAGTAGCTCTTTACTGTGTAATGTTTGGTTTTGCCTGTACTTATACCCTCTACATTGTAAAGTGCTATGGAATATGTTGGCAGAGAAGCCCTGTGGATCTTTTGCTTAGGTACTAGGCATCCTACTGACATGAATGACTTGATGTATGTACAGTATATTAATTTGCCTAATAAATTTATTGTTACATACAATACATACCCTCTTGGCTCATGTTTAGCCAGGAATATTTAATCTGATTTTTAATTTGAATGAGCACCATCTTGTGGTCTGTTTTCTCAAAAATGTATTAATTGTAACATGTTGCCTCCAGGGCTGTGGAGTCGGCAAGCCGAAGCCCCGACTCCGACTCCTCAATTTCCCAAACCTCCGACTCCTGACTCCCTCATACACGGCGCATGTTTAAGTGATAACTTTACTTTAGTAAAATGGTAACATCAGGCTTTTTATCACCTTATGATACGATAATCAAGCTATTTCGATAGAACAGACACTGACAAGCAAAAGGGTAACAATGGTTTGATCTTATAAACACTTGTGGATAGAGTTGAAGAAAAAGCTGTATTTGTATCCAAGTCCAGTCTGCACCAACATTGGGAATGTGTAGAAGAGACCTGAGATCAGGTTTTGGTCAAGATGTGCTTGAATCTGATCCAGAGCCCAGAAGGATTCAGGCAGTATTGAAAACCAAAGGTGGATTTACCAAATACTAACAAAATAATAAAAATTAAAGGGGTTGTCTCACTACATTGATTCATCTTACCTCAGTCCTGTTTTCTTGGTTTCATTTTGAATTCAGGGAAATATTTACTGGCTTCCACTAGGCTGCAGTATAAGTAAGGTCTGTAGCTATAGCAACCAGTGCTGGCAGCCTATCAGGAGAGATCAAACAGGTCTGTAGCTATAGCGACCTGAGGAGCTGATGCAGCTCATACAAGAGGGGATATCTAGGAATAGGTAGGACACTGTTAATGGACACATATTGCAAAGTGACTTGTTTTTACAAGATCTTTAACATAAAAAGTCATCCTTGTAGTGAGACAACCCCTTTAACACTTTGATTTTTAGGAGCAAAACTGTAACTAAGCAGATGCTAAATACTTGCAAGTCAAATTTATGTATAAGATATGTAAGATGACTGTATATAAAATTACAGTAGCCTCATGTACAAAGCTGTATTTGGGTGGGGAGAGATGGAGCCTGAAAGTCACAAGTTCAAACCATTGCTACCATTTTGCTTGTCAGTGTAAAATATATTTATTGGATATGACTTTAGGACACAAAAAAATTGTAAATATGCAAAACACTGCAGGAACATTTGTGGAGTCTCTGAATTTGTTCTGAAAAATAGTATTGCCTCCATCAGATCCTGATACATGAACCTCACATCTGATCTCATTATTTCCAGGTTTAGAGAACGCCTCTCTGCACTAACTTGGGTTGGGGAAAAGCGGTGACCACAGGGGCAATATCTCTACAATGTCAGGGTATAAAGGAATTGCCTCAGCCACAGTCAGTTTTGATGAATGGTTGAACTCTTCTACTTCTTTGAAAGCAGTTGAAACATTTTGATGAAATCTGTTTGTTATGGGAGCGGAATCTTTTCCCCTGGGACAGCGCTTTGCCTGCTCCATGTCATCAATTACACTCCTCATGTGATGAGGCTGAAGATCTGGGAGCAGTAGCACTGGCCAGACCCAATTAATCTTGCTCTTTGCACTGCATCGAACTAACTGGACCAAATTATTATATATTTTGGGAGTCGGTCCATTTTATGACGACTCCGACTCTGACTCCTGCAAAATAGCCTCCGACTCCACAGCCCTGGTTGCCTCTCTATTCTTTGATTTACAGTACGTGTGGATTTCGTTCCTTATATATATTGCATAGTTTTTCAAACTTAGTAGTATACTTGCCCATTATGTGACTTATTCATCACACGCTTTGTGAACACCATTTAACATGTCTCAACTGGACCATCTACTTTTAAAAAATGTTTTCCTTTTTTAAGATGGATTACCGTATATACTCAAGTATAAGCCGAGGCACCAAATTTTACTGCAAAAAAACAGGAAAACTTATTGACTCGAGTACAGTATAAGCTTAGGGTAGGTAATGCAGCAAGTGATGCCCCTTCATTAAGCAGGACAGACAGCCATAGCAAAGAGCAGCAATTAGAAGACTTGATGCCACGATGTATGAAATGATTGTCCCCAGTAATTAGCCAGATTACACACGCACAGCTCAGCTACATCCACATTACACACACACACAGCTCAGGTGCAGGCTCATGTAACACACACATACATCGCTATGCTTCAGCTCATCTATCAGTGATCACAACCAGTACAGCAGAATTCTGCATACAGTGAACAGCATCACATGACACCCCCCCCCCTCCATGTGACATCACAAATCCTGGAAGCACACAGCAGTCACATGACTCCCCCCCCCCTATGTGACATCATCACAGGTCCTGGGAGCACACAGCAGTCACAACTCCCTACTCTGTGTGACATCATCACAGGTCCTGGAAGCACACCGGCACTTTCGGCTGAGGTGAGTTGTACTTTGGATATGTAGAACTTGAGTATAAGCCGAGGGAGGCTTTTTCAGCATAAAAAAGTGGTGAAAAAGTTGGCTTATACTCAAGTATATATGGTAAATATTCAGGTTTTATTGTTGGAGCTAGATTGAATACTACATGAATTATAAGACCTAGTGGCCAAAGTGAAAACTGCAAGATTTGGCAGTGAAATAAAAAAAAAAAAACACCTCAAAAAATGTGTTTAACATAAAACCTGAGTTAAACAGTCATTTTCTGATGTCATATTTCCGTTAAGGGCCATTCAAACCATGTTATACACTACATCTGTTGTATTGGGGTCAAAGTCCTGTGAAGAAGGTACACTGACCCTGATGTAGCCACTACTGCCTCATAGAGCGAATATGGTAGTATTTGGACTACATTTCTTCTATTTGCTGGGAGTATACGCTTTCTGTGCAGCACATAAAAGCATCATCTTTCACACTTTTGCATCCCACATATGTTTTGTATAAAGCTGTGTGAATGGCCCCTTATGCCCTAAAAGAGTGTTTACCTGGAACCATCATAAAACGAACTCCAAAATAAGCAGAATATACCAATCGTAAAAATGTATAGACACCACTAGCTTATGTGAGATGTGAGCATGGATGTGACACAACATAAGTTAGGTATTTTCCAGTAAAATATAACATTAAATCAGCATGCTTTATTTTTCTATCTTTATTAAAATCAGACATCAGTACAATATTATAATTGTCATATTACACAGTAAACGGTTCAAACATATTCAAGAAAATACAAAAAGATAAAGCCATACAGTTACTGTACAAACATAAAGGCACTGGGTTGCCTGGTAATTGTGCAGTGCTACACCCTCCAGTCTTTCTATACCAGGTTCCTTCCAGGTTTATTATATCTTTCAATGAATTAACATGTTCCCTTAATACATTTTACCCATTTCAATCAATATACCTGAACCTGAGTTGTGGAAGGAATTGCCAATAATGTGATGCCATCACCTTTCTAATGTCCTTACCCGCTAGCAATTACCGTGCATGTTCCCTTTAACAAGGAAGAAATGCCCTACAGTTTATATATACCATACAAGACACAGGCACTCAGAATCATCCCTTTTCCCATATGAGGTGAAACACCATTAAAAGAGATCACTACTGGTAAAAACTGAATAAAATTGGCGAAAACAATTGCACATAAGGTATGATTGTTATATGGAAGCTGGCATCAGTTTAATGGATATACTACTAACCATTGAAAAGCTGTAATGAATGAACAGCCCTGTAAAGGAGCCTAATTTCTAGTAAAACCAAGGCACAGTTGCAGTCCTCCAACTGTTTTATTTAGTGGTCCCTGTCCTCTTGTGAATTACTATAGTCACTATTATATGATGTTCTATTAGAAGCATGGGCATGATATAGCTGGTATAAGGGTAAGTTCACACGGCTTAATTGCGGGGCTTACTGTACGGCCGGCAATTACGCCGGGTGTTCGCGGAGTCGCGCTGATCGGCGCATTGCGGGGGGGGCGGAAGCCCGCCGGCCCCATAGACATGCGTTACTCTTTATTTCACGGCGCGAATAAATGACATGTCAATTATCTCCTCGCGCATACAATACGATCGTATTGTACGCCCTGGGAGAGGAGACGTAATCCATAGTTCTCTATAAGAATCTAATTGGGGCAAAATACGTGGCGAAATGTGCCCCAAAATAAGCTGTGTGAACATACCCTAAGGCTATGTTCACACGGCTTATTTCAGAACGTATTTACGTCGGATTGCCAATCGTAAATCCGTTCCGAAATCAGTTGTAAATCAGTTGCAAATAAGTGTCACTAAGTGTGGCACGTATTTCGCAACGGATTTACAATCCCCATTCATTATATGGGGTAAATCCGTCGCGAAATCCGGCCCAATAATTGACATGCACATTGTTTTTCCGGCCGTTTTGCGGCCGCAAATCCGTGGCGGCAATACGGCACGGAAATACATGTCGTCTGAACGACGACACGTATTTCTCGTTAAAACCAATATTAAATGGCCTGCAACTTATTTCAGACTGATTTCGGAACGGATTTACGATCGTAAATACGGCGGCAAATCCGTTCCGAAATAAGCCGTGTGAACGAGGCCTAAGAGTGGCAGCTTATCAGCACCTCTTATACATCTTGTACTGAAGAACCAAAAATTTTAATGCTCTACAATTTTTTTATATTCTGCAATTTACTAACACACTTCCAGTAGTGGACTTGTTACTATTTCGCATAAGCTGTGCCACGTCGAAAGGACCCAGATTGGGTTTTCAGGCACCGTGTGAAGCATCATATTCACTCCTAGATGCAACAGTTCATACCTCATATGGCATCCAATGGAACATACCATTTTCTAGAGATTCTATCTTGTCACTTTAAAACTGGAGGCATGGAGATACTGTATAGGACCATAGATTTCTATGAGCGCCATACTTAACAGATACACAGCACAGATCTGTACTAAGGTTGTGCGCTTAGAATGACAGGAAGACTTGTCAAATTACCTCAACTCCTCTACAGCCCTTTATCGAGCAGCCTATAGCTTAATAGACTCAAAAAGCAATCTTGAGGAACCAGTTGGCCACTCTTATGCTTTGGATGATTACTGTTTGTCCTTTGAAAGTTATTAGACAATATCATGATATATTAGCTCAGATGCAAGCAAAACCATCAATACTATTAAACTTAATGAAAACTATTTACTACCAACAGCTACTCAGAGAGAGACTATGCAGCGCATTTACAAAAGCAGAACTCTGCAATTTGGTTACTAACAGCTGGTAAGTAAGCCCTTGATGTGGTAGTCATGTCATGTTTTTCCTCCTATTGCACATAACATAAAATTGTAGGTAAAAGCCGACTGTTCTGCGATTTCACAGAAACTACATCACTTTGTGATTTTTTGCAGTCAAAATTGAAAGAACGCAGCAATCACTAGTAGATGTGAATATACGTCATGGTGAACAGCATGTATCTCCTGGACAACAAGTATGACTATTCAGTTATGTAGCACAGGTATAACTATGTTTAATAGTAACCATTGGGTATAGAAGGTTCATCTGTAATGGAAAGTTCCAGCATTAAAATTGCAAAACCTTGCAGGGCCACAAAGCTCAGAAAAATAACACATGCATAACATAATAAAGCTAAAGCCTATAACTCGTATACAGTAACACACTTCTGTAAAATCTCTTAATCGGCCTACAAAGCAATTTACTGTTCTACACTCTTAACAGGGATCAGAATTACAGCTAAATGAATAATAAAAATGTAAAAACATTAAAAGTAAATGATATACCATGGATTTTAAGCAGAAAATGTGATTTTAAGTATGTAATGGCACAAAGTTTAGATGAAAACTTTTGATTCTCTATTTTTCTACATCATTTGGGGATATAGTAATCTTCAGATGGCATAGAGCGGAGAACAAGCGTTCTGTTCTACTCCTGGAGGCAATAAAACTCATAGACTGGAGCCAGACCCATCCAGGGCTAGTCATTAAGGAGTTTTCTGGGACATAAACATTATCAAACTCATTTTCACCATGGCCCACAACAGAATTACTTGAGTCAGTTGTACTGTAGGCCTGGTTTTCTCTGTATATTTTTCTCTCTGTATCACTAACCTCTATAGCATGTCACAATCTTTTGGGTAGAATATAGGGACAATTGCACGAGATTAAGCACCACACTCCTTTAAAGGGAATATGTCGCCTATTTTTTGTTTTACTTATTAAATAAAGCCCCTGATCCATATGCTTTTCCTCTGTCATTTTTATTTCCTGATTGTAGAGCTCTCTATTCAGCTGTCTATATATGATTGTGGGGAAGACATTCTTGCTTGCACTGCTCTAATAGCAGTCAGAGAGATAATTTACAGCAGCTTCATGCACATATGATTCTTAAGACAGATTCTGTCCCATAGATGTCTATAGGAGATTTTTCACTGTGAAGGGAGGGGAGAGGGGGAGCTGTGACATCTCCTCTTGTGACTGGTGGATCCTGTGTTATCTGTACACAATGGTGTCCCCTTTCAGTGTGACCCTGCTTTTACTGATAATGAGCAGACACTGAAAATCTACCTCTACAGAACTGGAAGTGTCAGACGATTATTAGGCTTAGTGGCCAAAGTGAAAACTGCAGGACTTAAGGATGATTAAAAAAATATTGAAAGTGATCTGGAAAATAAAAAAAAAAACATAACCGAAAATTCCTACAAAATGTGTTTAACATAAAAATGTGAGTTAAACAATAAGTAATTTTTTGATGACACATTCCCTTTAAACTTTCTTGGTACACACTAAGTAGTGCTCCATAACAAATAACTCAGACCTAGTTGTTGGCAGCTGCTGACACCAGTATGAATCAATGACCTCCTGGACCTAACAATATTAATAGACTTTGGCACGAAGATCATAACTATATTAGTAGCTCACACCTAAGCTTCACTGGCGGAGGGGCACCGTGAGGCAGCATCCACAGCATATGTGCTTCTACTGGGGTTGCGGTTTTATCGGGTTGTGTTCTCAGTCAAGGATGTTGAGAGGCACAGTCAATAAATTGCAGCTTGCACTTTAAACTATCACTTACAGACGCTAATACATGATTTGATTTCAATAGGTATGTTCTGATGACTTTCTGACTCCTTCTCTGTCAGTTTGGACATGAAACAAAGACTTGATTAATCTGAGACCAACCGGTCAAAAGTTTACTGACATATGCGCTAAATAAACCAGCGAGATTAGACATTGTATCACTACCAACATGTTATTCTCTGATATAATAAAAGCAATGAGTTGATGGCTGGGGGGTCAATTTACTGGAAGCTGCAGGCACCTATATTTTTTCCCAGTAACACATGGCTCATGCTGTGACTCTGCTCTAGAAACGGGAGTCCCAAGCAGGGATATATGCATGTGATGGAACAGCCTTTTATAAGAGGGATTGAAATTTAGTACCAATGCTACTGATATTATTAAAATTATCCTTAATTTGCATCTACCTTGTTACTTCAATTTTTCCGTTCTGTTATAGGAACAGAAAGTAACTAAGGTGCTTGATCCATGGACACCATTGGCACCTGACGGACTTCATTTACAATAATGAGGTCAATCGGGTTTGAATCATTGTATTGGTCATGTAAAAGGAGAAAAAAATAGTGTTGAATGCTGCATTATTATCCATCATTTTTGAATCTCCTAATGGAACCTCCAACACAGATGTAAAGCAGGCCTCAGGGGTGCTTATAATCACTATGGATCCAGACTGCTTATGCTAGGCAGACAACAGAACAGGAGGCTGTATACAGCAGCTGGTTATATGCTACTTACATGTAGCTTTCTGTCAGCAGATTGCACAGGATATAAGTATGTTGAATTGGAGGAGGCTAGAAGACACTGCTGTGAATAGATGGTGGACAGAGAAGGACACTGCTGCAACTACTAAGGGTGAGGACACATGATGTCATTGCGTTTAAAGTGCAGTTTCTACATTAAAAATGGTGCAGTTATAAGGCATTTTCCATCTTGCCATTTGTTTTTTTATTACTATTATACTGCCTTTTTGAGTTCTTGTCATTTGGAGAATATGGAAACCTTCTGCAATTATGATAGCAAAGAGCACTCAGCTACAACTACTAGATGGTAAGGCTGATTTCACATAGGGCGGTTTTGTTGCGTTTCTGGAGCACGTATGATGCTTTCACACAGCGCAGTTTTGGTGCAGTTTTAACTGCGCTCCAATTAAACTGCCTTTATTACTAGCAAGCTTCTTTTAGTTGTGTACATTGTTCGGAAAGTTGTTTCAAGTAAGTAATCAATGATTGTGTGTGAAGTCTTGTGGATTACAAACACACTAAATGATTACTCACTTTCCAAACAGTTTAGGTAAGTGAAAAAAGCTTGCTGGTAATAAAGGGAGTTTAATTGGAGCGCAGTTAAAACTGCACCAAAACTGCGCTGTGTGAAAGCACCCTTAGGACACGTCCTAACTGCACAGGACAAATACCGGCCCGGGGGGAGGGGGGGGCGGCTTTTCGCCGCGATGAGCAGAGAAAAGCCCTTCCCCCTCCACATTGACATGCACAGATTTTGTCCGAAAACCGGACAGAAGAACGTGCATGTTCAATGTTCTGCGGCCGAACCGCGGGCCGAAAAACCATAGAGCACAATTGTGCTAATTTTCGGCTGGTTTTTCAGGCGGTCTGAAAAACGCAAACCGGCTGAAAAACTGGCCGAAAACCCGTGCAGTGGGGACATGCCCTTATTCTGTTGCAGTACTCAACTGCCTTTATTAACCGTGAGCTCCTTTCAATTTCCTAAATTGTTTAGAAAGTTGTTGCAAATGAGTTGCAAATCAATTATTGAGTTGGCAGTCCACAAGACTTTAGGCACATTAATTGATTTCTCGCTTACAACACCTTTCTAACCAACTTAGAAAACTAAAAGGAGCTCACTGTTAACAAAGGCGGTGCTGTTCTGCAAAAGAAAAAAAAACGGAACAAAAACGTGATAAAAACGCAGGCACTTGGTTATCATGGGGCGTGACTCAGTGTTGAATGTCAGCCACGCCCCATAAGTCTCCGTTCGTAACTAGGGGACGTATGTAAGTCGGAACGATGCAAGTCGGGGACTGCCTGTATACACTTTGGGCAACATGCTACGCCAGATATCTGGTGTCTTTTCAGTCTGATATTCAGCCCTGTATATCAGGTGCATTACAAAGTGCAAGCGGCAGGGCACACTAGAACCGTACAAAGCTATAGATTTATAGCTTCGCTACGGCATTTCTGGGCGCATTACAGCTGGATTTACCTGAGCCAGAAATGTTGTATTCGCACTAGAATGTGCCTGATTTATGACCCGCAGTAGAGCAGGTTCATAAACCAGGCGCATTCTAGGTTATTATTATGCATATGAAATTTGGCGTTTAAACGCCAAATTTCATACATGCCACCCTTTGTGTAGGTGCCGCAGCCTGAATTCAAGATCTAGTCTGATCTGCTCTATGGATTGCCAACTGAATGAATGGTGATGTATTTACTTAGCTTTACTTAAAGGGATTTTCCCAGACTTTTAAAAATCTCCAACTGTGTTTAAGTATAAAATTATCCCATACTTGCCTCTTCCATCGCCATCATCCCAGAGCTTCAGCGTCCCCCCCCCCCCCCTAGTCCTTCACGGATGATGTAACGTTCATTGTAATTCACATAATGCTACAACCAATCTCTGACCTCTGTGCATGTACAGCATGTGAGGTCCGTGATTGGCTGCAGCATCATGTGATCCATGAACGTGACATCATCAGTGACGGACCAGGGAGAAACACTAGAGCTCTGGCAGCGCTGGAACGGTGGTGATGGAAGGGATGTTGGTAGGAAGATTTTTTGAAGGTCTTGGGAAAACTCCAGGATTCCTGAAAAGGTACTGCAGCACATCTCTACGAAAATGAATGAAGCTGAGCTGTAATATCATACATATCCTGTGGGAAACAGTGGAGCGGTTTCATTCCTTTTCTGGAGTAGCAAGATCTTAAAGCCATACTACATGCCAACTGCAGCTATGAGGTTCTTCTAAATCTACTATCATTAGTGATCTTTGCTGTATAGCATTGTGAAAAGCAGTTATAATATTGGTAGATTGTCATTGCATCTCAATTGCATTTGAAAACACAGTTTATCCAACACATTGGAAAAGTTGGTGCTACCATAAGGGAATACACAACAACCTCTACTGTCTCTAGAACTCTGAAATCACAATCATGCAATCCAGGTTAAATACACTCAGAATCTAGAACACATACACATATAGAAAAGAGTGCATAGAAAAAGTGTTTTTACACATAATACAGATAGTCCTTTCCCCACGGCTATAAATAAGGCATTGGCCGCACAAACTCTATTTGGCGTACTTAAAAGAATAATAAAAAGAAGGATAATGTGCAACATGTCCTGCAACAGGCGATCTATCATGTAGTGTTTGTATCCTTTACATGTTATTAGGATTACCATCAACTTCTTGCTCCCCGTTTCCATTTTTTGGGCCTTGGTTTTCCTGTTGTGTCATGTAATACACCCCAATTTTAGTAAAAAACACACTGTCCGTTTTGTGCTGCACATAATTGGGTCTCCAGGGTTCTCAATGATGTCCCTAAACCCATGTACTGAAAAAATTGCCAGTTTTCGGATAGCAGAGTGTGTTTATGATGATGTCCCTGTCCCTTCTTCTCCAGGAGGTCACATCTTGAAGGGCTTCTCATTGTATCTGTGAATTGTCACACAGCCATGGTAAGAAACTGGCCTGGGCATAGCTGCCACTCCTGTAATGATGCTGGTTGCTGGATCATAACACAAGATGGTGTCAGTCGCCTCCCCGTTTTCACCTCGTCCACCAAGTATGAAGATCTTCCCATTGCAGACAGACATACCGCAGTTCTCCTAAGAGAAAACATGACTAGTGTAAGTTTTCTATCTATAGTTACATGGCAGTAGAATAGCAGAATGATAGTAAAGATGTTTCTATGTACACAAATAGTAAATATGCAGAACAATAAGACTCTTATACTCCGTGCCTTTATTGTTTATCCTGTATGGTGCTATAGAAATTGTATATATACCCGTGCTACTATAATGTTATAGGAAATACATAGTGATAGAGGGGTAAAAAGTGAAGTTATGTCACATCACTGGTTAAATCTCACCTTGAGAACTGTGTTCATTTCAGAAGGCCCTACCACCTAAAGGACATGAAAATTAGAGACATTCAGGGAAGGGCCACATACATATCCAAGCAACAAAACAACAAAAGAAAGTGTCGATTATAAAACCTAGAAAAAGAAGCTCCATAGTAAAGGGTGCACCTGAAAGGGGTTGTCCAGGATTAAACAGACATGGCTGCTTTAAACCAGAAACAATGCTACAATGAGTGGTAATATTTTAACAAAAAAAAAATGCTGTGTTTTTCTCATTTTGATCAAGGGTATGTTCACAAAATAGATTTGGACGTGGATTCTGGACAAATGCAGATTTAGAATGTGTGATGGGCTGTTAGGCTATGTCTACACTACATAGCTTTACGATCGTATTTTGGCTCCTTTAGGATTTTAAAAGCGGCGAAAATACGATTGTTTGTGCGGCTTCATAGACTACAATAGAAAAGACGAGCTGTATTCTCCACAGCTCGTCTTTTCTACGATCGTCTTTTCTTGGCATTTTCCCATACAATGCATTTGTATAGGCGACGTAAAAAAAACAAGAAGCAACCGCGGTGTTTTGACAAAACGTAATAACCACGGTCCTGCATCGAAAAAAAAAAAGTCCGCTTTCGGGCGTTTTTTGTCCGATGCAGTGTAGACATAGCCTTATAGTTCTAGCAGCTGTAGACTAGTCTTGCAGACGAAAGGAGAGAGGTGGTGGTGGCAGGGGGGCTAACAATCTGAAACAGGCTACGATAACCCAAATGAATAATAAAATAATGGAGGTCTACACAAACATCAGACTTCTCAGACCATGCAATATACTAAAGTGGTATTTTTAACATTTTCTAGATGACCCTTATAGTGGAAATTGGACAAGTAGCATAAAAAGGTGGATTATATTAAGGTATTTCATTTTACACGGCTGATTTGGGGACGGATTTCAGCCGTATTGCGCTCCAATATGGCTGAAATACGTCCCAGTCATTACGGTAATCCACAGTTCTCATAGAGAACTATGGATTCTATCTCCCCTCCCCACTCGGCGAATACGCCGAGCGGGGAGAAAGTGACATGAACATTATCCTGGCGGGATACGCGCCATGGACAATGGATGTCTATGGGGCCGGCGAGATGCCGGCTCCGAGCCCCACCCCCGCTGCAGGGCAGCCGGCGTAATTGCGGATGAAATCCGTCCCCGCAATAAGCCGTGTGAACATCGTCTTAATGACAAGTAGCAATAATCACTAGAGGGCACACCACGCCGTCTTCCACCTATTAGTACCGACACCTGGCCTGCATACTGTCATCCTAGCACCTGCTATCACCATCTGGTCCTACTACCAGTACTACGTATTTGATAAAGGGCTTTTGTACTTCATAGCCTGAAGTGTTGCCATATTGTGGATCTTCATAAGAAGAGGTAAAAGACAGGTGGACTATGTAAGTATAAGGGGCCGTTCACACGGCTTATTTCGGTGCGGATTGGCGCCATACTGCGCGCCGGATTTGCGCTGCAGTACGGCTCCAATCCGTCGCAGTAATTACGGTAATCCACCGTTCTCATAGAGAACGGTGGATTCCGTCGCTCTTTACTGCTCGGCGAATCCGCCGGGCGGGGAGAAACTGACATGCACATTATCCAGGCGCAATAAGTGCCGTGGATAATGGAAGTCTATGGGGCCGGCGGGCCGCGCCCCCGCCCCGCCCCGCCCCTTATTCAAGCCGGAATTGCGAGCGCAATCCGGCTCTCAATTCCGGCTTGTATAAGCCGTGTGAACCGGGGCTTACAAAGAAAACTGCATTGAACTATTCTCTGGGCTGACACCTCTCTCACTTTGATTACATCTTCTGATATTCTACTAAACTCTATGATATTTGAATGAGATTTTATCCAGTTCATTAAACGGTGGAAAGTCGGCAAATTTTAAAAACACAATAACCTAATATAATCTTTTTTATGCTAAGAAGCAACAATCACTACAACCACTGGAGGGCGTACCACAGCACTTCTTGGGATGTTTTCGTTATAACAAATTTGAAGTGTACGTTTATTTGAATAAACCTTAAAACAAGAACATTTTTTAGTTTTTATGCTTCTTCCGATTAGAAATTAAACCAAAAAACGGCAGCAAAACAAAAAAAATTGCCTATTTTTATTATCAGTTTCTTACAATTAAAGTAAACTGATGCTTGTGCATTTGTGGAACCAAAATGAATATATTTAACTACAGAAGAGCAAAACTTCCCAAAAATATTTTTATCATAATCCTATCCCTTAGTGAGAGCAACAAATCTAAAAATCTGTAGCATGTTGTAAAATCAGTGTGAATTCTGCCACGTGTAAATGGGGTTCTGTAAAACCGTGTCTCAATGCATGTAAAATGAAACATAAAGCAATATTACAAATAGTATTGATTACAAATCCCCTATTTTATTTCCACAGCTACTATACAAACCTATACAACTCCATGGTAACATAAAACAATATCTGTGTAGTCTGACCCTGCAGTTATACTCCATTCCATTTGTCCCCGTCTTCTTGATAACATACATTTAGCAGGTCAGGAAAAAGCAGGGGACAGGTGAGCACAATGGCAGTGTCAGACTACATAGGACTTTCTTGTAGTCTGTTACCGTGGAGACACTTCTATCTACATAAGAGCTGTAGACACAATCTTTTTGGATATTTCCAATGATAAGTAACTGCAAAGTTGCTGCATTTTACATGTATTGGAACAAAAAGAAAAATAGAATAAATCGCCAAAGTGGATATAGGTGTTAAAGGGATTGTCCACTTTGTTAAAAAAATCCCCGATATAATGCTACTGGGGCCCTATAAAAAAATCCTATACCTGCCGTCTCCTTGGCCCTCTGTTTCAGTGGCGCTTTCCCAGGTCTTTTGTTTACAACTACTTCCAAATGGGTATGCCACCGCCGCAGCTGCTGACTGGCTCCAGCAGTCACGGGCCCTTACTTGCATCACCGTTTAGGGCCATTCATATATATATATATATATATATATATATATATAATAATATATATAATATATAATATATATATATATATATATATATATATATATATATATATATATATATATATATATATAGTGGGCCATTTATATGGATACACCTAAAATAAAACACCCATCTTGAAAAGTTTTCCCCTCCCATATACTAATATGCCACATATAGGAAGTTGAAATCACCAACCATTCCCATTTTATTTAGGTGTATCCATATAAATGTCCCACCGTGTGTGTGTGTGTATATACTATATATATATATATATATATATATATATATATACATACATACATATACATAGCTCCTATGTTTGTTTGTTTTTTTCCTTGTGTCTTTTTTTTCGTTAACGAAGTGGAGAACCCCTTTCAATACTGGGGCTTGCCCACAGCCTTTTTGCATTAGACAGTTATAATAGCAACTCCTATTGAGTCACATACAAATTTCATGAGTCCTGTATCTTCTGTGACAAAAAAGTAATGACACGGTAAATAAAAAAAAATTTGCTGCAATGAAGTTGCATGGATTTGAAAAGGCAACACAACTGAAAATTTGGTCTAAACTGGACATTTCAATATGGCGAGAAATTGTGAAAATCATAATATAAGAGGGAATACTAAGGGCTAGATGTATGAAAGGTGCTGAGCAAATTTTCTTGTGTGATGCCCATCAGAAAAAATTGTTGTTTGCCATGTCAGACAATGTATAAAAGATTTGCGCCAAAAAGGGGAACACAGTCTGACGTCCTTGACACTTTTATTGGCGCCAATTTTTAGAGGGCGCGTGTCTCGCAACAATTAAAAGAGAAACATTTAGGAGTGTGGCTCAACAGAAGGTGCTGCAAAAATAGTGCACTCATCCATGCCATTTTCAAAGTGGCAAGGCCGAGACAAAATTTGTCTTGGACACTTTTGTGGTGCATGAATGTGTTTTAAAACGGAACACATTTATAAAGTGCTGTGAAACACTTTTTTACACATTGATGACTGCTACACTAACCTATCGAGATGTACCACTGTCTAGTTTAAATAATGTGGCTCTATGTGTGCAATGCACATATTTGTTCAGTAACAGTAAATGTACATGTTAGGTTTGTCTTCTTTAGCTTAACATTACATGGCATTACAAGTATACTGCACAAGTCAGGCCCGTCATCAGTGCAGAACTGGCTGTGATCCAATCAGAATCCCACTGATTTGGTGGCAGATAGGAATTGATAATGAGCAGGGGCTTAAATGCTTCAGTTGTTTGGGGCCCTGAAATTACTGGAGGCTGCCCTAGTACTGGTAGAAGGTAAATATAATGAGCAGGTTGTATTAGTTATGTTGACAATAGAATACACTTTGCATTGACCTGAAATGCACCTCCCTAACACATTATTGTAATAACAATAAAAATGCAAAATCTCTGAAAATATTTAAAAGATGAATTCCAGTGAAGAACAGAAAAGAGATTGTCATTTTTACAAAACCATAAGTGAGGGGGTGTATAAGAAGGCTTATGGCTGACAATGGGGGCTTTTGTGTTTTGGCCCCTGCAGCAATATTAACTTAGAAGTGGAATCATACCAAAGAAAATATATGCATCTATAAACGTCCTAAAGGGGATCCATTGAGATTCTCTTGTCAAAACTATTGGAAATCCACATTAAAGTGTGAAAACCACATTACTATAAATCGTGTTTATTATGATTAAAGATATTTGCTAAAGAGCTACATTTTTATAATGACTGCTTTCTCTGCATATCAAACACAATTGAATTTGGCTCCATGCATTTTATATTAAGACACCAGTAGTTACTGCTGACTTTTGATCTGCTAAGTCTCACAGTCCGTTACCACCTCGACGATATTAGTCATTTGCCTTACTCCAAAAAAAGGAGTAGGAGCAGCTGAGATACTTGATACTTAAAAGAACCATCTTATTTCGAACATCCATTTTCAATTACCCTATTATTATAGCCTAAGTTAATCAACAGAAGTACAGAGTAGTACAGTTGTAGTTCTTTTCTTTTCTTTACATAGGACCTAGCAGATTTGTGCATTACATAGACTGACCACTGATTCCAATTGGTACCAAGTAGTAGTAACATAGTAGATAAGGTTGGAGAAAACCCGAGATCAACCTATAACTCTACAGTGTTTGATCCAAAATAAGGTAAAAACCCCTATGAGGTAGATGCCAGATGGCCCATACAAGAGAAAAGGTTCCCTCCCAACTCCAAATAGGGAAATCAGAATGATTCTCTGGATGAAGTCCTATCTCTAGAATCTAGTAACCATAACTTACATCTAGGTCGTTCATCAATATTTCGGAATGAATCCGCCATCACAACCTCTTGTGGCAGTGCGTTCCATAGTCTCACCGCTCTTGCAGTAAAGAATCTCTGTCCATGATGATGGATTTTCCTCTAAGTGTAGAGGGTGACCACTTGTCATTGTTATAGTCCCAATTGTAAAGACCTCATATGTGCCCCTACCAGTGATTTGTAGACAGGCAAAACAATGTATCTGTCTTGAGCAATTTAGCCTCTTTTGATGCAACCCTCTTTTATTTGCCTTGGCAGCAGCTGCCTGGCATTGGTCACTAAAATTAAGACCACTGTCAACTAATATCCCCAAATCTTTTTTCAGCTGTAGTTTTACTTAGTATTATACGATTTATACAATTATACATTTTGTTTCCTTGGCCCAAGTGCATGACCTTACATTTATCCACTATAATATCCATATTAATGCGTCATTTCTCTTCTGGTGACACATACAGCAAATTGAGAACTTGTTGCCTTTCTTCCTAACATTTTGCAGCTGTCCGCAGGGGCCCTGGCAGTAAGGTACTGGTGATCAGCTAATTTTTAGGCTGCATTTACATGGCACAGACCAAATACCGGTCGGGAAATCCCAACCAGTATTTGGTCTGTTTTTGGCACACAGGGGACGGCTTTTGTCCGCTTTTTACGGATTCAAGCCCTCGCCCTTCACACAGACATGAACCAAAAAACAGGCGGAAGACTGAACATGTTCTATATTTTTCAGACCGCTGGCGGTCTAAAAAACCATCCGGCGGAAAATCTGCGCAGTGGGGACTGCCGCATGGATTTTCCATGTAAAAGGTTAACAGCCGGTATACAGACGGCTTTCAAATCCGGAAACCGTCTGTAAATCCGAATGAAAACCTGTGCCATGGAGACATGCCCTTAGGGTACTCTTCTAACAAAGAGAGATTGTTTAAAGCAGTCGACTACTCTAACATGGACATGTCTCACTCAAAGTTTACGGCTCAGCTGTGTGTGTGCAATAATTGATGCTGTACAAATGGACTATATTTATAAAACCGAGATTGACAATCCATGTTAAATAAATCATAAAATCGTAAGCTATTTGACGTACAATACTGGGTAACAAAATCTCCATTTCATTGAAGAAACTCTCTCTCCCATCCTCCATCCATCACCAGGAACTCAGTTTGTTGGTGGGAGCCCAAGCAAACTTTTCCACAAGAAAAATTTCATGGAAAATAATGTAGGATGGGCACCTGTTAAAATAGGTGGTTATCCAATGTTTACTGGGGAGGCCCCACCTTTTGATGGCAAGGGCTTAGCAATAAACAGTTCAAAAATCTGTTGAGTTGAACCCTGTAAGGAAGCACAGACCATGTGAGGAGCTAGATACGACTGAGGGATGACTTCCCTCTAATATGATTACAAGGTTGCACCTAACACAAGAGTCCCAGGGAGCAGTAGACGTGATTTGAGGATCCAGCCAATGTAGACATATTGTGGTGTTAAATATCTTTTACTGTATCTTTCATGTGGCGTTATCCTTAAATGCATATATTAGTTACATATTTTCCTTATTTCTAAGGGTGGAGTTGCAAAAATGAATCTTCGAAACATCTTGTAGATTGATTACCTGTCTGCTGAATGTATTTTGCACATGTATCCAGTAATCTTCCACGGGGTCATAGCAGTAAATTGCCTTTGTGAGCCCTCCAGCAACATAGATGAGGTTGTTTAGGGATACAGCTGTAATGCATCTCTTTGCTATAGGAATTGAGGCACGTAGTAACCAAGAATTTGTGTCTGGATCATAGCATTGAACCTGTGTACCAAGGCATAGAATCTATTATTAGTGACATAAAAAATTTACATCTATGTTGATATGTTGTTATACAAACTGAACATACAAGACAGGGTCGTAACTGCATGAAAGCCCAACTCTCATCTATAGTGTAGATGTACATCTATAATGATATATTGTTATACAAACTGAACATACAAGACAGGGCCATAACTGCATGGAAAACCAACCCTCACCAATAGCGTAGATGTACACCTATGTTGATACAAGACTGAACATACCAGAAAGGACATAACTGATGTAGAAACCATCTATGTTGATATGTTATCATACAAATTGCACATACAAGACCGGGTCATAACTGTTCGGAAACCTAATCTTCTTTTATAGCATAGAGTCAAAACAGTACATCTATGTTGATACAAGACTGAACATACAAAACATGGCCATAACTATGTGGAAACCCAACCCTCATCTATAGCATACAGATAAAAACTGAACATATGTTCATATGTTGTTATACAAATTGAACATACAAACTGGGGTCATAACTGCATGGAAACACAACCCTCATCTACAGTATTGAGAAAAAAAAACAGTACATCTATGTTGATACAAGACTGAACATACAAAACATGGCCATAGCTATGTGGAAACCCAACCCTCATATCTATGTGAGCTTGAAAATCAGATTTTAAAACTATAGCCGGTAGTATGGCTTACCTTTGCAGCTATGACATCCTGCACCCTTTCAAATTAATACTGCCCTAGATTTTGGAATGATGGCTCTCATTTGTTCACTTATGCTCAGAGCTCACATAGAAGTGACGAGAGCGGCACATGTGCGGCCACCCCTCCATTCAATGTGTCTACGGGATTGGGGGTTTGAAACTCACATTCTCGAGACATTCTCAAGGACCGCTGTTGATCAGACATTTAAGACTTTGCCTGTTGATATGCCATACATGTTTGAGATGGGAACGCCTGTTTAATTGGATTGGGCACGGATATTAGAAAATATTGGCCTGCTCTTCCAATTCATTTGGGTTGACAGCAGGTCTAGATGTAGACCAAGGATCTACCAAGCTAAACTTGGAAAAGCATTTTTATAAGCCTTATTAAAGCATGGTCCACTGCTGTGACCAAACAAGGAAATACAATTCACAAACTATGTCCACAAGGTTGGAAATTAACTGTCCATTCATTAGAAGAAAGGGGTCCAACCCAAATCATTAAGATCATACTCAGCACATAATATATTCCTTCACCTACAGACTTTTTGTGGCTGATTGTTTAGTGCCAGATGAATGGTTCTGCTGGCATATCCCAAGAAAACCTAATTTACGAAGCGCCAAAATAATCCTACTTGTGCAGACTCTGGAACTTGGTACTCAAAGCTGCAAGCAAATACATAGATGCTTAAGCATTTGTCAGTGAGAATGCACATTAGATATTTCAACATCAATATGAAATGATTTACAGATGTCACAATTTCCAGGATTACAAAAAATTTCAGCTTTTTTCCAAAAACGATGCCATAACATTTCACAGGTTGTATGTGGTACTTTGCCCAATGCGGCACCAGTCATAAACCACAGGCCGATGTGGCGCTGTTTCTAGAAGACAGGAGCCTCATTCCATCCACATTATCTCTGCAACTCTGGTAGAAGACAACGGACAGAAGTCCTTTTCCAAAGTGTACTGTATATTATGGAGATTTAATGCAGCTGGTAAGAAAGTTTTTTTTTTTTTGTTTTTTTTTTACCCTTTAAAAACAGTTGACCCAACTAAATTTTTTGGATCATTATTATATTCTGTTGCTAAAGTATCGGTGCATCTGCTGACCATGCCTCTAATAATAATGTGCTTGTTTTCTGTGAGGACAATGCCACCAGCTGCAAAACACATCAACATGCAGAATTACCACCAATCAACATAGTTTTAAACTTTACAATTTGGCAGGTAAACAGCAGTGTAACTTACAAAACGGTGCAGCGATGTGACAAAAAATAGGACATCAGCAGTGATATCTGATAAAGTCTTGCATCAGCTGAGTTTTTAGCCACGTCTTCGCCTCGTGGCTGTGGCTATATCACATAGTTTGTAAGGCTGAAAAAAACAGACGTCCATCCAGTTCAGCCTATTGTGCTATAGTGTTGATCCAGAGGAAGGCAAAAACCCCCATGAGGTAGAAGCCAATTGTCCTCATTTTAGGGACAAAATTTTCCCGACTCTAATCTGGTAATCGGAATAAATCACTTGATCAACGCCCCTTTTCCAGAATCCTAGTCACTATAACTTGTTATATTATTACACTCTAGAAATACATCCAGACCCTTTTCCACACTCTCACTGGTCTTAAAGAATCCCTTTCTATGTTTATGTAGAAACTTTCTTTCCTCTTGGTGTAGAGGATACCCCCTTGTTCTAGATACAGCCCTGGGTATAAATAGATCTTGGGAGAGATCTCTATATTGACCTTTAATATATTTATACATATTTATTATGTCCCCCTGAAGCCGTCTTTTCTCTAAACTAAATAACCCTAACCTTGCTAATCTTTCTGGGTACTGTAGTCCACCCAGTCGTTTCATTATTTTTGTTGCCGCCTTTGAACCTGTTCAAGCTCTACATGGTCTTTCCTGTGCACTGGTGCCCAAAACTGTACACAATATTCCATGTGTGGTCTAACCAGTGACTTGTATAATGGGAGAATAATGTTCCCATCATGTGCATCTATGCCCCTTTTAATACACCCCATGATCCTATTTGCCTTGGTAGCTGCTGCCTGTCACTGACTGCTACAATTAAGTTTACTGTCCACTAGGATTCCCAAGTCCTTCTCCATGTCACTTTTACAGAGAGTTTTTCCATTTAACATGCAATCATGTAATGGATTTTTCCTCCCCATGTGCATAACCTTACATCTGTCTGTGTTAAACCTCTTCTGCCACTTCTCTGCCCAGGCCTCCAATCAGATTATTTTGTTATAGAACAATATGTGGCCTTATCCTAAAAACTTTGAAACATAAAGTGTTGTGAAAAAGTATTTGGCGCCCTTCTTGATTTCTTAATCTTTTGGATGTTTGTAAAATTTAAGTGTTTCAGATCAACAAACAAATAGAAATATTAGACAAACATAACACAAGTAAACACACAATGCAGTTTTTAAATGAACGTTGTTGTTGTTATTAAGGGGAAAGGTCATCAAAACCTACAGGGCCCTGAGTGAAAAAGTAATTGCCCCCTAAACCTAATAACTGATTGAGCCACCCTTAGCAGCAACAACTGCAATCAAGCGTTTGTGATAACTGCCAATGAGTCTTTTACAACGCTCTGGAGGAATTTTGGCCCAATCATCTCTGCAGAATTGTTGTAATTCAACCACATTGGAGGGTTTCCGAGCATGAACCGCTTTAAGGTCATTCCACAGCATCTCAATAGGATTAAGGTCAGGACTTTGACAAGGTCACTCCAAAGTCTTCATTTTGTTTTTCTTAAGCCATTTAGAGGTGGATTGCTGTGTGTTTGGATCATTGTCCTGCTGCATAAACCCAAAGTGCGTTCAGCTTGAGGGGGGGTGGGGGGGGGGGGGGGGGGGGGGGGGGGGGGGGGGGGGGGGGCGGGGGGGGGGGGGGGGGGGGGGGGGGGGGGGGGGGGGGGGGGGGGGGGGGGGGGGGGTGGTCACGAACAGATGGCCTGACATTCTCCTTCATGATTTGTTAGTAGGCAGCAGAATTCGTGGTTCCACCTATCACAGCAAGTCTTCCAGGTCCTGAAGCAGCAAAAAAAACCCCCAGACATCACATTACCCCCACCATGTTTTTACTTTTGGTATGAATTTTCCTTTTCTAAATGCCAGTTGCCTACCCCAGATAAAGGGATTCACACCTTTCCAAAAAAAGTTAAATTTTTTTCCTTGTCAGTCCACAGAAATTTCCCCAAAAAAGTCTGGGGATCCCAAGATGTTTTCGGGAAAAAACTTAGACCAGTTTTTATGTTTTTTTTTTTGCTCACATGGTTTTCATCGGGAACTCTGCCATAAAAAACCCCCATTTTTCCACGTCTCTTTTTAATTAAAAAAATGTGAACACTGAACTGAGCTGAGGCACCCGAGGCCTGCAGTTCTTTGGATGTTGTTGTGGGTGTTTTGTGACCTCTTGGATGAGTTGTTTGTGCGTTCTTGGGGTAATTTTGGACAGATGGCCACTCCTGGGAAGGTTCACCACAGTTCCATGTTCTATCATTAAGTGCTATGATTTTAAAGCGTATTCTCCGGCGCATAAAACAAAGGTGAATGGGTGCCTGCACAGAGCGCTTTAACACCCGGCGTATAGAGGCGCGCACAGTACACGCTGCTATAAGCTATGTGAACCCAGTCATAACCATATATTCTCTGTGTAGACTTAAAGGGGTTTTGCCACGATAAAATGTTGACGTGGGATCCTCCAAAATGGGTATTTAATCCCTTTTCTAAATATATGTGATTACAAAAAGTAAAGACTGTGAGAGCTACAGCATTGCTCAGTTCCCCTTAGTTTCCTGACAGTTTACATTAGACACGACCAGGACCCTGACAGGAGCTGATCTGGCCGCTCTTGCGTGTTTTCACTTCTTATCTGAGGGACAGGGAACATGAAGGGGGCTTGCAAGGGGCTGGGGAGAAAGTGCAGTGTATGAGGCTTTCTGCTGTATAGAGAATCCACTGGTTGTAATGTAATTATTTGAGTAAACTTTGCAGACACTCCCTGCTTCCTCGTTCTCTGCTCACCCCTTTTCCCTCTCCTCCCTGACTCAGCATGCTTTGTTTATCTTCTCTCCTGAGCAGATAAGAGGTCAGGTACTAACTTCGTGGCAAACCCCCTTTAATTGACAGAATCGCATACCTTGTCAGAACATGTGTTGTCATCTGGTCCTCCACCAATCACAAATAATTTGCCAACACAGCTTGTGACAGCAGGCGAGCTCACAGCCTCCTTAAGGGGTGCCACATCGGTCCATCGATTAGAAAACGAATCATAGCATTCAACACTGCTCAGCCTGTTCTGTCCATCATATCCTCCAACCACATAAACCTTTAAGAGAAGGGGCAGAGGGTCATCCTTAGACAAACTTGAATAGTTACAATAAAGCAGTTTCAGCGACCATACAGTTTGATGGTATATCTGTAGAATCAAAGTCTGCTAGGTGCAGGCTCCACCTCTGGGACCTGCAAAATTCTCAGGAAATGGTCACTAAAACTGTTGGCTCACAATGGAGAGCCAGTCACACATGAAAACAACTTTATTTTGTTCTATGGGATTTCCCTGTACAGGTGAGCGGAGGGTTCGGCTGCACTTGGAACTCCCATAGAACAGAATGGAGAGTTGTTTCCAAACATAACCGGCTCTCTATTCTGAGGCGCACTTTGGGTGGGCCGTTTCCAAAATAGATGTGGGTCTATGACCCCTCTTCATACATTCAGCTCCAATTCCATGCATATTTTCCCCAATGACGTCAGTGGGACAGTAGAAGTCTGCATGTAGTCCATGTGGCTGTATTTTAACGTGGATTCCACACAGATTTGTCTGAGCGAAAAAATACACTTTCAGTTGATGGAACAAATGTGTCCTGGTCATATGATATCACATAGGTAGTGGGTTCAGTACAGTCACAGTACAGTGATTAACCCCTTAAGGACCCAGCCTGTTTTGACCTTCCTGACACAGCCCTATTTTTGAAACTGACATTTGGTCTTTATGTGAGAATAACTTTTTGACACTTTTACCTATTCATGTGATCAGGATTGTTTTCTCGTGAACATTGTGCTTTACGTTAGTAAGAAATTTTATCCAAACAATCCTTGTTTGTTTGTGAAAATATATCAAAATTTAATGAAAATTTGGAAAAATTTGCGATTTTGAAGTTGCAAAATTTCTGCGTGCAAGACAGATAATTATTCACACAAATAGTTTATAACCAGCATCTACATATGTACCACTATAGGTTGGCATCATTTTTAAATGTCTTTTTTTTTTTTTTTTTTTTGACGACCATTAGAGGTCTTAGAAATTTAGTGTTAATTTCTCACATTTCAGAAAGATTGGCAATATACATTTTTTAGGGCCCAGTCCAGTTTCTGACGTGGCTTTGAGGGGCCTGCATGTTAGATACCCCCAGAAGTGACGCCATCGGAGAAACTAGACCCCTTAACGTATTTACTAACACTATTTTAGGAAGTTTGATAACCCTTCAGATATTTCACAGGAAATTAAGCAAAGGGGAGGTGAATTTCAAAATTTCATTTTTTTGCAGATTTTCAATATTTATCCATTATTCACTGGATACCGGTTTAATGTGACTAGGTAAATGAACTTAATATCAATTCCCAGGTCTTGCCGTTTTTGAGATATCCCATATGTGGCCCTAAGTGCAGTATTTGCTCACCCATAAGCCCCAGAATAGGAGGAGCACCTTACTTTACTCTGGGGTCTCATTTTCTATTACGATTTTATTTTAGGCGCCATTTCAGGTTTGGGACACCCTAGGTGCTAAAATTAATAAAACCTAAATAGACCCCATATTGGAAACTACACCCCTTAATGAATATATTCCAGGGGTGCTGAGTACTATATCGACCCCACAGGTGATTCACTAATTATTTTTAGCATAAGGCTGTGAAAATTAAAAATTTTTTTTTTTTTCAATAATCTGCAATTTTAGCTTAAAATGTTTTATATATACAAGGAATCCTGGAAAAAAGAACCAAAAATTGTTAAGCAATTTTCTTTCCAAAGTTCGGCAATACCCTACATGTGGGTGTAAACGCTGTTAGGGCGCATGGCGTTTAAAGGGAGGGAGCGCTATTTGGCTTTGGAACGCAGATTTTGGTGGGGCCATGTCGCATTTGCAAAGCCCCCAAAGTAGCAGAACAGGCGAAACCTTCCAGAAGTCGCCCCTTTTGGATTCACCACCCTCTGGGATCTCATTAGGGGTGTTACTGTGCATTTTGGATGCACAGGTGTATCATAGTTTTTTTTTTAGCATTGGGCAATTGAAAATGGGGGGAAATAAAACGCAGTTCGGTCATTGTTTTTGAGTTTCAATTTTACAGCATTTCGCCGTGCAGTGTAATAAATGATGTGATACACTTTACTATCGGGAGTCAGTACAATTACAATGATATAGGATTTTATATAGTTTTTTTTGTTTTATTACTTTTACACAGTAGAAATACGTCTATAAAAAATTGCGTTTTTATGTTGTCCTATTCTGACAGCCATAAACTTTTTTTATTTTGCTGTGTGCAGAGCTGTGATGGGATGTTTTTTGCGGGATGAGTTGAAGTTTTATTGGTACCATTATGGGGTGCATTTATAATGCTATTAAGGTTTTTCTGAGATGTTTTGAACAAAAATACAGCAATCTTGGTAGTGTTTTTTTATTTTTATTTTATATAGCGGTCACTGTACGGTATATATGACATGGTAGCTTTATCAGCAGGTCAATACGATTACTACGATACCCAATTTGTATATAAATTTTTTTTATGTTTGACTGTTTTTATTAACAATAAAAACACTTTTAGTCAACCAGAAAATACGTTTTTGCATCGCCCTAGTCTGAGAGCCTAATTTTAAATGTTTCTGTGCTTGGAGCTGTGTAGGGAACTTGTTTTTTGCTGAGATGAGTTGCCGTTTTTATTAGTATCCTTTTTGGGAGGACAAGGCTTTTGATCGCTTTTAAATCCATTTTTTTGGAGGCCAGGGTGAAGAAATACTGCAATCCTAGTTCGTGTTTTTATTTTTAACAGGGCTCACCGTGCAGTATCCGTGATAAGTTAAGCTTTTACTCTTTCGGGTCGCTACGATTTGGCGATACCCTATTTATTAGTTTTATTTATGTTGAAGCACTTTAAAAAAAAAAGAAAAGTGTTTTTAGTGTGTAAAACACTCTTTATGCATCGCTATCTTCTGTAACTATACATTTCTTATTTTTCCGTATACAGAGCTGTATAAGGACTTTTATTGCGGGATGACTGACAGTTGTAATTGGGTACAACTTTTGGCGTTCTAGGAGTTTTTGATTACTTTTATTCCATTTTTATGTGCTGCGGGGGAAACACTAATCTACTTCTGTGATTTTGTTTTTTTTTTTTTTTTACGGCGTTCCGTATGGGTTAATTAACATGACAGATTTTAGGCAGGTCGTTCGCACGCGGCGATACCTAATTGGGTACTTTATTTATTTTTGATCTTTTTTTGGGGCGTTTGGCGTTTGTAAAGGGGAGAAAAAGGGCGGTGTAAGTATTTTATATTATTTTCCGTGTTTGTGTTTTACTTGTTTTTCACTTTGTTTTACTTTTTTGTCACTTTTTCACATATTTATATTACTTTTCCCATAGGGATTTGAATGAGAGATCTTTAGATCTCTCATTCCATTGGATTCAGTGCACAGCTTGTTGCTATGCTGGGTTCCTATGACAACTGTCAGTCACGATGCTGGGGGACATGCCACCAGGCCGCCACGGCCGGGCGTCGTTGCGTCACAGGACAACGGAAGGAGTCTCTGCCTTCGTGCTGTCTGTCAGAGGGCAGTAGATTGCACGGATCTGGCGATCCAGTGCGCTGCTTGCCGCCGACAGAGACGCAGGTGGAGCGATCCTCCTCCTGCGTATCTCTCTTAGTTATTGCGACCCGATCGTCGCGATAATTAGGGGTCAACCGGCCCCCCCCCCACCCCCCCGGAGCGATTTTCCCCGGGGTGGGGCCAGACGTGCGGGTTGTCAGGTAATATACAGCTGACACCCCGCGGCCGAGTCGCACGAACTCTGCTTTTGGGGGATGTTGCCGCGATCTGTCTGGACGTATTCAAACATCCAGGTGCGTGAACCCCCAAACGACCTGGATGTATGGATACGGCTAAGGTCGTTAAGGGGTTAAGGCCGTGTCTTGTAACGCGCCATTGACTTATATGTCCATGGCATGGTCAGGGCTACACAGCATAAAATGCACTGCAAAACTGCAAAGTTTCCACGTAAGAGGACAAAGTAAATGACAGAAAAAGGCAGTACCTAATTTTCTATGATGAGATGAAAGTTCACATTTAATGGTATATTCCACATATCATAATAACTTACCTTCCCTAGAAGGACGGCCATCTTATGACGCCAACGTCCTTTGTTTAAAGAGGCAACTCTGATCCAAATATTTAGTTGGGAATTATAGATCCATACATCACGACTGTTGATCCTTCCACCTGAAAAAATAAGGTTAATAACCTATTAAAGTGCGCTTTTTAGTGCTGTAGGTTGGTTTGTAGCTATCTACAAGCCATCTGTCTTGAAAATGAAGAGGGTGGTGCTCCACATCCATTTCTATGAGAGTTCCAAATATAGGCGACCAAACTCGCTCAGGTATATTTGGAACTCGCACAGAAATAAATGGAAAAAATGGCAGCAAGCACCACCCTCCCCATTTTCTGAGACAACCTGAAGCTCTGAAGAGCGTATATGGGAACACCCCTTTTAACTAAGAGTACCTATCCCCACCACACAAACACACAAAAATTTATAGTAGATGAAATTATAAGATGTTTTCTCAAACACATGTAATTAGCAAGTCAGATGATTTCCCTCAGTGTTACAGGAAAACAGGTTTTACCTCCACTTTGTTAAGCAAAGGTCACAATCTGGTAAGATTCTTTGGGAAATACCAACTGTGCAGGGTGAGCTGAAAACATAGCTGCTTGTTCAAGTCTCATTGTACATACACTGCAGAAGACACTGCTCCCCAGTATACAGATGGTACAAACTCTTCCCTGCACAGTGGACTCTCCCAGCTCAGAAGCAGGAAATTTTACAGAGCTGTCAACATAGTAATCCATCATACTGTGAGGAGCCCAGACTTGGCCCAACTTCAGTCCTGTCTTAAAGGGCCAGCACTTTTTTTTTTACATGTAAAATACTTTTATTTTCCTAATTAAACATGTTTAAGAAAGTTTTTATGTTTTAGACTTCTATTATTTCATATGGTTCTCTGGAGGTGATAGGTCCTCTTTAATATATCTTAGTAGCTTATATACCTTCACTGTATCATATTCTAGAGTTATGAAAAGATACACTACTTAGCATCCAGCAATTTAACAAAAAGAATAGTGCAGCTTCTACATAAGGCACAGCTTAGACACACTTCCATTGGACGGGTTGTCATATTAACAAAAAACATTTATATTTTAATACATTCTGATTCAATAGAGAGAAGCCTATTCAGAAGTCTCTTTAAATAACCAGGGTGTGAAGAGCACCATCTCTCCCTCTGGAGTACCCAACATTTTTTATACATTACAAAGACGGCCCCTTGATACTGATGGCCACCATGCAATGCATCATTATTCTTGCAAGTGCGCTGCAGGGATATTGAACATTTGCTACAAATGGATTACAGTTGATTGCTTTGGGACCCAGAAGCCTATAACAGAAAGACTCTTCGAACAAGAACGGATGTTGAAAAGTGGATAATCCTGGTAATCAATGAAGGTAATTAATTTTAGGCAATTTTTCTAAACGTATGAACTACGTGTAAAAATTAGAAATATGGAAAATCAGAAGTGTATGGGGTACAGAGGTAGCAGTGGCACCCAGGTCCTTTTAGCCAAGAACACCTTTGCCACATAAAAAAACCCGTATAAAAATAGGGCTGTGGAGTGGGAGCGTGGGTCGGGGGCTATTTTAGGAGTCGGAGTCGCCCCAAAATGGACCGACCTGAACCCCAAAAATATATAATAAGTTGGCCCAGTTATTTCGATGAAAGAGCAAGAGGAATTGGGTCCGCCATGCACTGCCCCCATATCTTCGCCTATCAATGAGGAGTGTAAGGATGACATGGAGCAGGCAAGAAGTGGAAGATCAACCATTCTAAAAACTGAGTGGTGAGGCAATTCCTTTATACCCTGACATTGTTAGAGATGTTGCCCTGTGGTCCCCGTTTGCCCCCCCCCAAGTTAGTGCGAGAGGCCGTTCTTAGCCGGGAAAAATTTGGGGATCAGTGGGGTTTTCATGTATGCAGATCTGTGGAGGAATATTTTCAAAACAAATTGGCCCCCCAAAAATGTTCCTGTAGTGTTTTGCATTTTTACTTTTTTTTTGGTTTCAAAAGTCATATCCAAAAAATATTTTTACATGAAAAGCAAAATGGTAACAATGTTTTGAGTTGTGATTTTTCAGACTCCATACCCCAACCATCCATAAAGCTTTGTACTGAGGCTACTGTAATTTTATTTTTCAGTCATCTTACTGATCTTATACATAAATTTGACTTGAATATTTAGCTTGCTTGTTGCAGTTTTGCTCCTAAAAATCAAAATGTTAAAATTTTTTATTTTGTTTGTATTTGGGGAAAACCCCTTTGGCTTTCAGCACTGCCGAATCCTTCTGGGCTCTTTAAACAGTTCAAGCCCTTTGACCAAAATTTTTCCCCGTTCCCTTTACACTTCCCAATGTGGTGAGACTGGCTTGGATACAAATCAGATTTTTCTTCAAATCTACCCCCCAAGTGTTCAAAAGTCAAAACATTTTACCCTTTTGTTGTCAGGTCTGTTCTACCTAAATGCTTGTTATTGTATATAAGGTGATAAAAAGCCTAATGTTACCATTTTACTACAGTAACGTTATCACTTAAACATGCGCCGTGTATGAGGGAGTCTGAGTCGGGAGTTGGAGTCGGAGGTTTGGAAATTGAGGAGTCGGACTCCACAGCCCTGCTAGAAATGGTACATAGACATGCATTGTCAGTGGTGCGTTATCGGCGCTAACAATTGACACATCAATTCTCCCCCCGCGTGTACAATACAATTGTATTGTACGCACAGGGGGACGACGCGTAATCCATAGCTCTCTATGAGCTACCTTAATTGCGGTGCGCATTTCGCCGCATATAAAGCGCAATACGCGCCGAAATATACGCGCAATTATGCGCACAAATAAGCTGTGTGTACATACTCTTATGGTACACCTATGTTGATAAATCAAAACCTAGTTACCACAGTTGGCTCATACCACAATAAATTTCCCCTTTAAATGAATCATTGTCCAAAGAACTGACAGCCACTTTGGCTATTACAACCAACCCCTCTGACTAGGCAAAGACCCACATTTTAAGAACAAATTTGTCCAGGCTCTGGAAGAAGGGTTTGTTACACTGCTGGTTAGTAACTCCCAAATATTAAGCACCTGGGAGCTGGACCTACATTGTTGTACAACCTGAGAAACTGGAAAACTGAGCAAATATTAAGATAGGTGTAGGTCTGTAGAATATCACTGTAAACAGATCTGTAAGGCCACAGCCAAAATAGGAGAGTATAAATGGTATACCGCCTAACACTGTGACTGCCAATGTAAATCAAAATACAGTGTACAGAGCCTGCTCCTTACAGCCAGCTTCTGGTTCCCATTTCCTGCTCAGGTCGTGGATGTTTCTACAGCAGTGACTGACATTTCAGCTCTGCTATTCCTAGCTGAGCCTGTTAGAGGGACATTGGTGATGGAGGGGTTTAACAGCAGGGCACAAGCCTACAGAGCTCTAAAGGGATAAAGTCTGTCAATAAGAGAAATAAAATAAGCTATTGTGCTGTTAAATAGTCTCCAAAACAGCACAACCTTCTATGTTTTATGTTTATTAGATTAGGGATGACTGCCCAAGTAGGATGCTGGGGATCCCTTACTGGAGTTAGTAAATTACTGTACATATAAGGTTTTCCTGTTAATAGAGACTTGATAAAAGAAAAAGGACTATTTTTCGTAGTAAAAAAAAAAAATTGAGAGGTTAGAAATCAGGGGTTTTTAAAAAGTGCTCCCGGGAATAAAGAAACAATTGCTTGCCCATTGTTTAGAAAAATTGGATAAAATATGCAGTCCAAATCTTCATACGGTACGCACATATTACCAAGAAGAGGGGTGCTCAGTGATGTAAAAGAACAGTCACTGTAGAATACTTTTTGCAAAATAGAAAACTTCAGGGCATCCCCAAAGGAAAAAAAATTAAAAATCTTATTTTAAATCGCAATTTCTCCATAAAAAAAGGCTACGGGATACCAAGCCCCTTAAAAATTAAAAAAAGCCGGTTTGTCAAGTTTTAGGTGGTCTTGTGTATCCTTCCCCTTTTTTATGGGAAAATTGCGGAAAAAAGTAAGTTTTTAATTTTATTCCCTTTTGGTGGGGCCCCGGAAGTTTTTATTTTGCAAAAAGTTTTTAAAATTGTGTATAGAGGTTAAGAGTTAACATTAAAAAAGTTAAGTTTTAGTGTTTAATAGATTGAGAACTGATAGAGCTTAATTTTTGCCTATGGCAAATGAAAATATTGTCTTTTAAAGGCACAGAGGAAATGTTACCATACCAGACACTGCTAGAGCAGAGAGAGGTGGTTGATGACCTAGACTTGCCTACATGTTTGAAGCTCATCAATGTGGTGAGAATAGCCCTTTTTAATCATATAATCAAATATTAACTTCACCAGACTTACCTGAAACAAGAATGTCATTTCTTAGGGCGCATACTGCATATTCTGACTTTGTGAATTCTGGAAGTTTTGCCAGGGATTTCCACTCTCCAGTGACAGGATCATAGCATTCAGTGTAAGGAAGATTAAACCCTCCAACACGTTCACAACCCCCGACTACTACAATGACCTCAGAGTAGCCAGTGGACCTGTAGGAACAGCAAAGATGTATTTATACGCATTGAAGTCAAATCCTTGTAACCTGGCAGCACTTCTTTATGACACCAATTTACAGGTCACTCCGACTACACCTGGCTATGTAGTTATGAAATGTAAAATTTGACAGTCTTTGCTATATACCTCTACATAGTATATCTTATTACCCGTTTTATAATTTTCATTTATCTTCAAGTGTATTTACCTTTGTGCAGTTAAAGGGTCTGTGTCATGTCAGATAAACTGAATGCCACAGGTCCAGCTCCTTGACTGGCCAAACACACGCTTGCTTTGCTGAAAGCTAATGTCTCTGACCCCCTCCCTTCTAATATATCTGTACACTTGTCTCAGCCAAGCATGCATGTGTTCTGAATAGGGAGAGGGAATTGCCCGTCAGACACCTCTGGCGGGTTAAAGGGGGTTGTCTCACTACAAAAAAAGCTTTTAAAATGTTTTGGGGAAAACTAAATAAAATGTTTTCCCAAAAATATTGCTTTGTTTATTTTTTGTTAAGGAGCTACAAATGATTTTATCACCTTTGAGGGCCTCAGGTTTCCCAAGTGACAGACCTGGTATCCTTCTTCCCTGCTGTTTGTTCTATCTGTAGCGGGGTTTACTCATCACACAGGTCGTATCCCGCGTGTGTTTGTCTGTGATTGTGTGTTATCTAATATTTCAGACAAAAACTTACCGTATTACTCGAGTAAAGGGTTTTTCGCACAAAAATGGCGAAAAACCCCCCTCGGGTTATACTTCGAGTCACTGTCGGCATCGGGGCCCGGATTCCCGAGTGCCGACAGGGATGCTTCTTATAGCGGGTCCTCAGGAGGCTATAATGAATCCCGAGTCGCTGACAGCCTCGGGCACTGCGATGGCCCCGGGCGCTTGTCAGCGATCTCCTCCCCCTTTGCGACCCTCCCGGGGGCATACGGGGAAAATCCCCGTGGAGCGAGAGGCGCGTGCGCGGCCCCGTGACATAACCCCCCTGTGCCGGTAAGACGGGGGGAGGCCCGGGAAAAGCGAGGAGGCAGAGCAGCGAGGGAAAACTGGCAGCGGGGGGCCCGGAAAAAGTTTTTTTTTTTGTTTTTAAAACCCTGCCTAAAGCCTACCCCTTTGGACCATCCTGCCTATACCTACCCATAGGACCTAACCCGCCTATACCCCGGGTACAACCTACCCATAGGCCATACCTGCCTATACCCCCGCCTACAGCCTACCTATGGCTTATACCCCGCCATACCCTGGGCCCACAGCCTACCTATGGGCCTATCCTGCTTATTACCCTGCCTCAACTACCATGGACCTATACCTGCCTTACCGTCCCACAGCCTACCTATAGGACTTATACCTGCCTATACCCCGCCTACAGCCTACCTATAGGACTTATACCTACCTATACCCTGCCTATGTTTACCTATTAGGACCTATACTTGCCTTTTCCCGCCTACAGTCCTACCAAATAGGACCTATACCTGCCTAACCCTGCCTACAGCCTACCTATAGGACTCTATACCTGCCTACAGCCTTCCTATAGGACCTATCCCTGCCTACAGCCAAACCTATAGGACCTATACCTGCCTATACCCTGCTATAGCCTACCTAGAGGACCTAAAAACTGCCTATAGCCTGCCTAGGGGGCCTATACCTGTATAACGATTATACCATGCCTATAGCCTGCCTAGGGGTGACCTATATCAGGGCCTATGCCTGCCTAGGGGGACTATACCTGCCTATAACGACCTATACCTGCCTATAAGCTGCCTAGGGGGACCTATACCTGCCTATAACGACCTATACCTGCCTATGGGGGACATATAGCTCATAGTTGCCAAATTTTGAAAATGAAAAAGCAGGAGATTTTAGTGGGCGGTGCGCTACGCGCGCCCCGGCAAAAATTTGATGGACACGCCCTCTTGTCGGTATGTCAGCCCCTTCAAAAAGCCACACCACCCCCCACCTAACTGCATAACGGCTTTGGAAGAAAGCCCGGTAGATGCCCGTATAGCCAGGTAGTAGCCCCCCATAACCCGGTTTGTGCCCCCTTTCAGGCCGGTAGATGCCCCTTGTAGCCAAGTAGATGCCCCCTCTGTAGCCAGGTAGAGCCAAATTTGTAGCCAGGTAGATGCCTCCTTTGTTAGCCAGTAGGTGCCCCCTTTGTTTTGCCAGGTAGGTGCCCCCCTTATTTGCACGGTAGTGCCCCCCTTGTTTGCCAGGTAGTGCCCCCATTTTTGCCAGGGATGCCCCATTGTTGCCTGTTTGTGCCCCATTGTTTGCCCGGTAGTGCCCCCATTGTTGCCCGGTAGTGCCCCCTCTGTTGCCAGGTGATGTCCCCTCTGTTGCCAGGTAGTGCCCCCATTGTTGCCAAAGGGAGTGCCCCATCTGTTAGCCAGGTAGTGCCCCATTGTTGCCTGGTAGGGCCCCATTGTTAGCCAGGTAGTGCCCCCAAATTTTTGCCAGTAAGTGCCCCATCTGTTAGCCAGGTAGTGCCCCCAGCGTTTTGCCCGGTAGTGCCCCCATTGTTGCACAGGTGATGCCCCATTGTTGCCAGGTGATGCCCCATTGTTGCCAGGTAGTTGCCCCATTGTTTTCCAGGGAGTGCCCCAATGTTAGCAGGTAGTGCCCCCATTGTTTGCCAGGTAGTGCCCCATCTGTTAGCCAGGGAGTCCCACCATTGTTAGCCAGTAGTGCCCCCAATTTTTTGGGCCAGGTAGTGCCCCCTTTGTTGCCAGGTAGTGCCCCATCTGTTACCCCGGAAGTGCCCCATCTGTTACCCAGGTAGTGCCCCCATTGTGCCAGGTAGATGCCCCCTTTGTTGCCAGGCAGAGCCCCTAAAGCTAATAAAATAAAATAATAAAAGCCACTTACCTGACCAGGCTTTCCCGCAGCACGGCCGTCCTGCCGATCTCCCCCCAGCGACGCAGGGAAGAGAGAGCAGCCGCGCGTCACTTCCCCTGCGCCGCTGATCTGTGTGTACCGCGCGCACAGGCGCCGGACATACAGGGGGAGGAGGGAGGAGAGGAACGATGCCTCCTCCCCGCACAGTGAGACCGCAGGCGGGTGAGCGGACGCTGCGGCCGCTTCACCCGCCTGTAGGAGCGGCCCGGCGGCGCAAGAGTAGCGCGGCGGTAATTTAAAGGACCAGCCGCCGCCTGCAGGCGGCGGGGGGAATCCCAACTCCCCGGGAGGGCGGGGGGGGGGACCCCAAATAGCGGAACCCCCCCGCCAAAAACGGGAGAGTTGGCATTATGATATAGCTGCCTATATCTGCCTATGGGGGACATTAAACTGCCTATGTAATTTTATTGGTATCTATTTTTATTTTTAAAATTCACCAGTAGCCGCTGCATTTTTCACCCTAGGCTTATACTCGAATTAATAAGCTTTCCCGGTTTTTGTGGCAAAAGTAGGTGCCTCGGCTTATACTCGGGTCGGCTTATACTCGAGTATATACGGTAATTACTCTACTGTTTACATTAGCTCAAAAGCTTCTCCAGACCTCAGAGAAGGTAATTTATTTAATCTAGTCTAATAAGCAGAGAAGTCTGAATACACGAATCTCATATGCTAATTACAAACAGCTTGACCAGGAAGTGACAGAGCCAAGCAGCATTATTTCATTCATACATCCTATGAAACTTTGAGATGAGACAACCCCTTTAAGATTAAAAGGACTGGGCATGATGCAATTTAACAGTTTGATTCTTTTTATACCAATAGATTTAGGCTACGTCTACACTGCACAGGTATCTCGCCGATATTCGGCGGATCCAGTATTTAAAAACCGCCGGTACACAGTGCTGTGTAGACTGCAATGAAAAATCCGTCTATGTTTTCCAGACGGTTTTAAAATCCGCCAAATTCCGGCAGATTTTAAAACATATCAGATATTCATAACTACAATTGTTGTGTAGCTACTGTAGATCTCTACACTGTCTGACAAAAAACCATTGAATAACCAAATCCTAATACCTGACAAAAAACCCGAGTCAAAATCCTCAGGTTTTACTGTGCAAATATTGATTCAGAAGCCTTGTCTACACGGCAATGGTAAAATGCCGTCGGATTCTGTTGTAGATATTCCATTGTAATACGGCGGATTGTTCTAAGGCAGTCAACACAGCACAGCATTCTCATCGGATTTTCGGCAGATTCAGTATTTGCTGAAAACCCGAAGGTACACAGTGCTGTGTAGACTTGCAATGAAAAATCTGTTCTGTAGGCTACAAAGCACAGATTTTTTCCAATTGTTTTTGAAATCCGCCAGATTTTAAATCATATCAGATATTCCGTCCGGATTTGGCAAATCCGAAAACTAACCATAGTTTTAGTGCAAATCTGCACCAAAAAACGCCATCCAGCCATGTTAAAATGCCGTCGGATTTTGTAAAATCTGACCAAAAACCAGTGTTGTGTAGATGAGGTATTTTCAGTCGGCTTTTCAGATAGTTTTTGGATTTGAAAACCGTCTGAAAACAGACGGTCAATCATCCCCATAGACTTAAATAGAAAATCCACCCAGTAGTTTACACTACTATTGAACGGATCTTCACACCGCTGGTGTTCCAAAAAACGTATTCTTCTGGCCGTTTTTGGGAAGAGAGTAGAGAGTGTGATATTGAATTATAAGGGAAATGGACGAATCCGCAAACTGCGGACAGAACCGTCCACCAAAACCATGGAAAAGACGATAAAATACTGGTCGGATTCTTTCATCAGTATCCGACCAGTATGTTTTCTATGCCGTGTGCACGTTCCCCTAGGCTTCGTCTACACTGCATTGTTTTTTGGATGGATTTTTAAGCGGATTCAGTATTCAGAATCCGCAAAAATCGGACCCAAAAATTTAGAATATGTTGAATAATCCACCAGAAAATGGCAGATAATAGTACTGTTCAATGTGGGCAGGACAAAAACTTGTAAAATACTGGTCGGATCTGCTAAAATCTGACTGTAAATCATCCTAATAGACCTCAATGGAAAACCTGAGCTGTGGTCCACACAGCTAGGATTTTTGAGGGTGGATTTCAAAACTGACAGTGTGAAAAAAACTAAGAAAATGTTTTATAATCCACTGGAAAAAGATGGACTTGCTGCGGCGTGAGGCTACCAGGTCGTTACCCCTGACGTAACTTGCTAGCAATGGCGGCCGGGGTGGTGCGTGGTACAGAAACGTAATCCAGAGACGTTAGTCTGGGACAGCAGAAGATCAGGGCAGGCGGCAGAGGTTCGTTTGGTTTAGAGACAGGCAGAAGGTCAGGGCAGGGCGGCAAACAGGCAAAGGACAGGAAAAGTAGCGGAACGGACTGGTACAAGGATAATCAGACAGGACTAGCGAAATCACAGACTTGCTAAAGCACACCAACGAATGGCAAAGTGTGTTTGGGGGCGTGGTTCCTTAAATAGGACCAGCGCCCAGCAATAACCAATTACTGGGGCGCTGGCCTTTAAATCCAGACCAGCCGTGCGCGCGCGCCTTGGGCACGGGCAAACTGCGCAAGCAAAGCGGCCGGAAACACAGGTGGCATGCATTTCACCGGGTGTGGATGGTAAGTGCCTGGTGCCCGGGGAGCAGGGGATGGTCGCAGGCACCCGCCGGGACCCCTGCGGGCAATGGGGTAGCGGGGGCGCAGCGGTGCCCGCGGACCCATGACATCAACCCCCATAGACCTCAATAGAAAATCTGAGCTGTAGACAACACAGCTCAGATTTACTGAGGTTGGATTTCAAATCCGTAAACCATGTAAAAAATCTTAGAACATGTTATATAATCCAGCATATTTCACTTGAAAACAGCAGATTATAGTATTGTTCTATTGAATGAAATCTAAAAACCGCAGCAAAAAACCCAGAGAAAAAACAGTCCAATAATGAAAACCAAGTCTAAAATAATGGTCGGATTCTGATTAGAATCAAACCAGTATTTTACCGTCTACCTTGTGCACGCAGCCTGAGGGTTTAACAGACGGTGTGGAGCAATGTTCCATTCAATCCTAACAGAACAATAATGCAGGGTAATGATTGGCTGCCATATTACTACTGCTATTACACCCTGCCACACTGTACACTATTCTGCAGAATATTACCATTGCAGAACAACATACAGGTGATTGCACCACCTACGGGGACTAATAGTGCAACTGGAAAAAAAAAGAAAGAAAAAAAAAGTTAGACATTTTACAAATAAAATATTGGTATTGCATTATCCGTAAATATTTGATTTTATAAAATGTAACGCTATTTATCCGTAACGATGAACATTCTAGAATAAAAAATAAAAAAAACAATGCCAAAATTGCATTTTGTTGTTTGTTTGTATTTTCGGTCAAATCTTCTGATCAAAGAGTTGCATATACACCAAAACAGTACCAATAAAAACTATACTTCAAAATCTATAAAAACAAACCCTCATGTAGACATCGTGTCATGAAGACATCCTGTTTACGAAAAACACAGGCCCTCATACATGTACAGTGGGGAAAATAAGTATTTGAAACACTGGCGATTTTGCAAGTTTTCCCACCTACAAAAAATGAAGAGTTCTAATTTTTATTGTAGGTGTAAATCAGCAGAATCTTAACCAACCAGCAAGAATTCTGGCTCTCACAGACCTGTAAGTTTTTCTTTAAGAAGTCCTCATACTCTGCACTCATTACCTGTATTAATTATACTTGTCTAAACTTCTTACCTGTATAAAAGACACCTGTCTACCTACTCAATCACACTCCAACCTCTTCACCATGGCCAAGACCAAAGAGCTGTCTATGGACACAAGGTACAAAATTATAGACCTGCACAAGGCTGTGATGAGCTATAGGACAATAGGCAAGTAGCTTGGTGAGAAGGCAACAACTGTTGACACAATTATTAGTAAATGGAAGAAACACAAGATGACTGTCAGTCTTCCTTAGTCTGGGGCTCCATGCAAGAGCTCACCTAGTGGCGTAAGGATGATTCTAAGAAAGGTCAGGAATCAGCCCAGAACTACATGGGACGAACTGAATAGAGCTGAGACCATAGTCTCAAAGATTACAATTAGTATCACACTACATCGTTATGGATTAAAATCCTGCAGGGCACGCAAGGTTCCCTTGCTCTCGCCAGCACATGTCCAGGCCCATCTGAAGATCAGCAATGACAATCTGGATGATCCAGAGGAGTCATGGGAGAAGGTCATGTGGTCAGATGAGACCAAAATAGAACTTTTTGGTACCAAATCCACATGCCGTGTTTTTGTAGAAAGAAGAAGTACAACCCCAAGAACACTGCTCCAACCGTGAAGCTTGGGGTAGAAATATCATACTTTGGGGGTGTTTTTCTGAAAACGGGACAGGACATCTGCACTGTATTGAAGGGAGGATGAATGGGGCCGTGTATCACAAGATTTTGGTCAACAATCTCCTTCCCTCAGTAAGGGCACTGAAGGGTTATGGCTGGGTCTTCTGACAGGACAATGACCTGAAATACACAGCCAGGGAAACTAAGGAGTGGCCCCATAAGAAGTATTTCAAGGTCCTGGAGTGGCCCAGCCAGTCTCCAGACTTGAACCCAATCGAAAATCTTTGTACGAGCTGAAACTCCATGTAGCCCAGTGACTGCCCCGAAACCTGAACTTGGGGCCGTCACTGGCCCCTGCTGCAGTGTGTGCAAACTTGGTCAAGAACTATAGGAAACATCTAACCTCTGTAATTGCAAGCAAAGGTTTCTGTACCAAATACTTATTTCAAATACTGTATCAAATACTTATTTCATGCAATAAAATGGCAATTCATTATTTAAAAATCATGCAATGTGATTTTCTGGATTTTTTTTTTATTCTGTCTCTCACAGTTGAAGTGTAACTACAATACAAAATTATAGACCTCTCCATTCTTTGTAGGTGGAAAACTTGCAAAATCACCAGTGTATCTAATACTTATTTTCCCCTCTGTATGTAGATAAAGAAAAGGGAAAAGATATGGATCTTTGAAGGTGGGGACGAAAAAACGAACATGATGTAAACAAAAATTGCTGCTACAAAATTGGGCAGAAAGGTGTGGCCCTATCTGTGCTGTCTCTAGGATAAACTACCACTTGCTAATCACTGGTGGAGTCAGTGCTGAGACAGGCGCCGCCTGAGATCACAGAGGGCGGTGGGAGAAATGCTATGTATAGGGACAGATTTTACATGAAACTCCTATATTTACATTGCATAACCATATCATTACTACAGCTGGCCTACAAATGGAGATGCTTCACGTTCCCTTATGGTCAACCAGGAATCTTTGAAATCTTTGTCTTACATCTTGGCTATATCAGGAGCTACTGAATTGTTTTGTCTACTTTGACAACTTCTTTTTAGAATGTTGTTCCCACCGATATAAAATTCTACTTGGACTCCCTTTCCTCCCCAAACCAACCATAGAGAGCTGTGTCTAGTTTAGTCCTTCACTGCAGACAGCTTCTGTATCTAGCTATAGGTCATGGCTTTAACTAATAGAGAAGTTCTTGAGTAGAAATACTCCCCATCCTCCTTATTTGTAATAGCTAAGTATCTCCTGTAAGTGAACATGCAAAATGTTTGTCAAAAGTACATAAGAATTGCTCAAACCTGCGTGGCCTAGTCCGTGGTGACATCATCTCATTTCCAAGTATGTGATATCTCCTGGCTTCATGGAGGAGCTGGTAGCATTCTGGGGAGCTCTGAATTAGCTGATCAACTTCTACTGTTTGCACAAAGTAGTTAGGATGCAGAAGAGGTAGTCGAACATGTGTTAAGAGTTCATGCAACATCGGCCTCCTGACGTCAACATGGTGGTACACCCATCGCATGACCGCCTCAAACACAAACTCTTCTTTGCTGACAACTAAGTCATCGCTACTGATATAATCAATCACTTCAGCCTTTCCCAGCTCCAAAAACTCTTCATGTTGAACAACAACTTCAAATGCCTGTTGTGCATACGTTTTACACTTGGTGAAGAGTGTCTTGAGGGAGTGAGTGTCAGCAAAGTGTTGGATTCCTAAGCAATTGCATGGGTCCAGCTGCTCTTCCAAAAATTTGGCACATGCATCACGCAGGACACTGATCTGGAACAAGCTGGAGGTTTCAAACAGATACTGAACATTTTCAGTTGTGATCTTGACTTTCCCAGTGTATACATACTGCAAAAAGCAATCCATAGCTTCAGCAAATATCCCATTGATTTCTACCAACATCTCCCTGCTTTCTCTGTGATCATTACAGAACATGGCCCGGAAATAGCTACTACAGGCCGAGAGGACTGCTCTGTGACATGGGAATTCTCTGCCTTCTACACATATGATGACATCAGTAAACAAGCGGCTCTCCCGAAACTCATTGAAGATTTGCAGAATACTCTCCGAATGGGAAGAACCAGAGTTAAAATCAAAGACTTCGTGACCTGACAACTTTTGGTCCATCTCAAACACTTTTCTCTTGGTTGCAGGAGACTCGCGAACTCCACCCTCCTCTCTGTTTAATCGGCGTCCTAATATGAGTACCATTGTTCAGTTGTGTGGATACACAACAGCCTCGGAAGAATTAGTCTATTACCTGCAAAATGATCAGAAAATGTGCAGTTAAGAAGCAAGGCCAGCATGTGATCATACATTACAACTTACAAGGACTACGTATAGTCATATATTGCACAAATATATTGGGCTCTGTTCACATTTCCATCATATCCTCCATTATATACAGAGACCACAGCTTAGTTCTGAATCCCCTGCCTGGCTGACCTTGTTGATTTATCTTATAGGATCTACTAGGCACTGTTGAGGTGTAGATTGTAGGTGTAGATTGTTTCAATACCACATAATTCTGATGAAGATGTGAAGATAGCCTTCCTTATCTTACTCAGAATTCTTTATAGAATTGTACACTTATTACTGAATATGGACACAGCTGGGTTTTCCAGAATGTGTAAAAATACAATTCACATTTATGGGCCGTTCACACGGCACAGGACAAATACAAGTATTTGTCCTGTTTTGCGGCCGTCCTCACGGCCGCGGGGGGGGGGGGCCTTTTCTCCGTGATGAGCGGAGAACAGCCCTCCCCCCTCTCATTGACATGCACATGTTCCGTCCGGAAACCGGACGGAAGATTGTGCATGTACAATGTTTTGTCGCCGGACCGCCGGCGACAAAACAGTCGGGCGGAAAACCCGTGCAGTGGGGACAGCTGCACGGGTTTTCCATAGAGCCCCGTTCTGCTCATTTTCGGCGGTTTTTTCAGGCGGTCTGAAAAACCGCAAACCGCCTGAAAAACCGGCCGAACACCTGTGCAGTGGGGACGCCCTTAAACTGTTAGCAAGAGTGAATTCAAAACCCATGGATTACAATATGCCACACTGATCATTGATAGGATGAAGCGTGAATTCCACCATCAATCCATGCATTACAACTTAATATTCCAAATTGATAGGATAGAGAGTGAATTCCAACATCAATCCATGTTAGCCATTACATCTCAGCATTCCACATTGATAGGACAGAAAGTATTCTAACACTACCCCCTGCATTACACCTTAGGGCTTGTTCACACAACGTTTTTGATCCTTTTTACAGATCCGTTTTTGAGAGGTGAAAAGCGCACCCAGAAAGCAGATCCGAAAAACGCAACAGTTGATACTTTATTTTGAACAGTTTTGTATGCTTATTCACTTACGTTTTACAGATCCACTTTCCGGATACGTTTTCAAGACAGAAAAAAAGTTTCTCTCTCTCTCCCCATTCATAGTCTCCTGCCCCATTCATAGTCGCCTGCCCCATTCATGCTCACCGCCGGTCCCGCGATCCATCCTGCAGCCGCGCCGGTCCCGCGATCCAGCCCCGCTCGCAGCACCGCTCCACCTGCAGCCACTCACTGGGCTTTTCGCATCCGCTTTCAGGATGCAAAGCGCAGCTGATACGTAGCCGGATTGTGGAGCGCTTTTGGACAGGTGCCAAAAGCGGACTCCATTATCTCCTATGGGCTTTAACTTGCGTAAACCACAATAAGAATTGAAATGTCAATTCTTAAAGCGGATGCGAAAAGCGCAGGAGAGCCCTCAAAAGCGCTTCGCCGATCTCCCGTGAGAACAGCGATGCGCTTTTGCCATTGAACGCAATGTTAATCACACTGACAATTGTTAGATCCGTTTTGCTGATCCGTAAAACGGATCACAAAAACATCGTGTGAACAAGCCCTTAGTATTCCACACTGATAGGATAGAAAGTAAATTCTAACACTACCCCCTAAATTACATCTTATATTCCACATTGATCAATGATAGGATGGTGAGTAAGTTCTAACACTATCCCCTGCATTACATCTTAGTATTCCACATTGATCATTGATAGGACAGAGAGTAAATTCTAACACTACCCCTTGCATTACATCATAGTATTCCACATTGATCATTGATAGGACAGAGAGTAAATTCTAACACTACCCCTTGCATTACACCTTAGTATTCCACATTGCTCATTGATAGATTTTTTTCATTATAAAGCAGTAAGCCTACACTATACTACAACGATACATTCCTTTGTCTTTTTTTCTTGTCTTTCTTTCTTTGTAGATTATGGTTCATTCAAAAATGCATAGATAAAACCTCTTGATAAAAAATCCAAAAGCAATGAGTAATGACATCTTGTGCTACCTTCACTTGTATGTAAAAGTTCAGTTTTCTAATCCATAATTTAAAAAAAAAAAATAGTATTCTTTGGTAGCTTCCTTTTAAAGGGGCTGCCCAGTGTACTTTCATTAACTATGCTAAAGCTACTGGTGATAAAATAATTAACCCTCCCCTCTAAACTTCATTCCAGCGCTGCCACCATCAACCGTCTCCTTTGATTTTTCTGTTCACTTCTTCGTGCTGCTGTGGTCAATACTAAATCAATGCAGCCACCGTTTGGTAGCAGCGGTCACGTCATTCCCGTCCTCATTTTTTGATAGTGAATAGTGTAGAGTGGTGACATCCTCAACAGCTTGTTAGCAGTGAAGCAGTCTCAAGCCAAACACAACCGCTGAAAGTTAACAGGAGAACCAGAGGAGACAGTGGCAGTGCTGGATCAAGGTGGGGGCAAGGGAAGTACTGTTTTTTTTTAATTTTATCGTAGTACCAATAGACTTAGCATATGTAAAAAAATAAACCAAACAAACATCTTAACATGGGGCATAGTAGGAAAAGACTTAAAGGGGTTTTGCCACGATCTCATTTCATACCTCCTGTATCCAGCTCTTCAGCTCTGTGTGCTCAGAAGGGGGCGTGTGGGATTTGTTTGAATTGCATGTCATGTGACCCAGCAGGATGACATCACCAGGTCTTTCCTCTCTGTAGTCAAAGAAAGATCTTTTTATGTGTAAAGTTGTGAGTAGCTGAGAGGTAAAGTTTTTACCTCACAGCACAAGGGTCCTATGTTCAAATCCCTGCCGGAACCAAACCTGTGTTTTTTTTTTCTCTTTACCAATGCACATACCTCATTGAGGTTTCTTTTTTTTATTTATTTGCACTGTTTGGGCTTGTTCACACGGCGTTTTTATGATCCGTTTTACGGATCCGTTTTACGGATCCGCAAAACGGATCTAACAATTGTCAGTGTGATTAACATTAAGTTGAATGGCAAAAGCGCATCGCTGTTCCCACGGGAGATCAGCGATGCGCTTTTGAGGGCTCTCCTGCACTGCGCTTTTTCGCAACCGCTTTAAAATTGACATGTCAATTCTTATTGCGGTTTACGCAAGTGAAAGCCCATAGGAGATAATGGAGTGCGCTTTTGGGCACTTGCCCAAAAAGGCTCCACACCCGCGGCACGTTCGCTCGTTTGCACCCTAAAAAGGGTTCGGAAAGCGCACTGGAAGGTGGCGGGGACGGGAGGGTGTGCGGGGGCGGCGGTCAGGTGGGGGGCGGGGGGGCCGGGCAGGGTGGCGGCGGCGGTGCAGGTGACGGCGGGGGCGAGGTAGGGGGGGCGGGGGGGTGTCGGCGGCGGCGCAAGTGGCGGCGGCGGTGGCGCAAGTGGCGGCGGCCCAGGTGAGGGGGCCCCGGGGCGGCACAGGTGGGGCGGGCGGGGGTGTTTTGGGCGGGCGCGAGGTGGTGGCGGGGACAGTGGAGGAGCTGGGGGGAGACGGGGGGATGAATGGAGCTGCGGGGCAGACGAGGGGGGTGAATGGAGTGCGGGGCAGACGAGGGGATGAATGGACTGCGGGGCAGAGGGGGATGAATGGAGCGCGGGGCGACGGGGGATGAATGAGCTTTCGGGAGAGAGAGAGAGACCCCCCCTTTCTTTTTCTAAAAACGCTCCGGTAGCGAATGGTAAAAGAAAAGTCAAAAGCATTGAAAAACGGATCCAAGTTAAGTACCCAATGCTGCGTTTGGGATTCCGCTTTCCAATGGCTTTTCAGGTCCCAAAAAACGTTTCCGTAATAAGGACCAAAACCCGTTGAACAACCCCTTTGATAATTATAAGGAGAAAAGGGGATGGGAGAGTGCAGCACCTGGGGCTGAAACTATTTCCCGAGAGGAGGGTGAGGGTTTGAGATGTGCGACCAGGATGAGGAGCTCTACCGGTCTATCCCCTGGAGACGAGCTGTAAAAAATGGATCCCAAGGAGCAGTTTAAAAAAAACATACGAATTTTTATAAAAATGAAGGGTGAAAATGTTTTTATTTGTTTGTACTTTTCCCACATAAATTTTTACTTGGGCAAAACCCCTTTAAATTACAGCGTCCTTTCATTTACTTCTAGGGTGATTTAGCTCAAATAACTTAAATATCTTACAAACCGAATGAAGGAACTTTGTAGTTCATATAGTCCTGTGATCACAGCAGCATAGCCGCTGATTTAAGAAAGCATTCTCATTCTATCTCTGACAGTTACTCTCTGTTTTGTAATAGGAGAGCAAGTGTATTGTAATATAGCAGGCTTGTAGACTGTGACTACAGATCCATGTACTTGTAACATGGAAATTATCATAACTACCTGTTAGTAAATCAGTAGGGGGAAGAGGTCTAAAGCATAAACAGCTGTGCTTTGAAGGGAAAGACTCTTACACTACTGTACATGATAATCTAAAAGCAATGTAATTTTTTTTTACTGGAAGTACGCTTTAATGCCATATTTACCATTCACACGTTAGCCTTTCCCAGCTGCAAACACTTTTCACGTTGGACAATTTCTCACAGATCATAACATGAGTAATAATCCACTACATGCCACATGTACTATTCACATGCCAGCTCTCATTACTCTCACTGCGAATTGTTGCACATCTGATCACCATAGCTTACAGGAATACACAGCTTTTTGCACCAGTTTTTATAAAAAGTCCCTCGATTTGTTTTCCCATTAACATTTCTAAAGGTGTAGTGTTTCCAAACATGATGGGACATGAATGGGCTCAGTGGACTTGTCAGTGGTTAAGATATGAATATACTGAAATAAAAACACCTCCACAGGGAAAAGTAATAACTTGCTCTACAGACAGTTATTGGCTTTAGATCTACATTTCCAAATTGGCTGACAATTTTATTAAATAGAGGGTTGTTCATTAAAGTAAAAAATAAATATAAATCAAACTGAAAAACAACCTTTATGCTCATAGTAAAAATCAGTATCTGTTCAGATGATCACTTGTTTCCTAATACCTAGCCATGCATATTAGCGTGCGGCCACCTGCATGCTACCAATGGCCACATGAGTTTGCCACTCAAGAAGCCTCAACCTTAGCTGTTGGCTGACGGATATTATTCCTGATCATAGCATACACATACATGCTCGGCTGGTCCGAACCTACACATGGTCTGAAAGTGGAGAGGGGATAATACCACTGCCAGATTACTCTAGTGACGACCTATCCCCAAGAGAACAAAACGATGCCCGATCCTTATCGACTGGAAGCAAGTCAGGAAGCCACCATACACATTGAATATTTGGCCAGTCCTGCAGATATTGGTAGGTCTCGTTGTCATTTATCTAATTAACTTAATCAATACTAGAACCGGAGTTATAATGTTATTGATACCACAGGTATATAAATAAGACAAAATGACCTAGATTGTTATGTACGATGTACACTGGTACCTCAACATACATTGGTTCTTGGATGACCATTGCATATTGAAACCATAACTCAAAGGAAAACTGGTAATTTTGCGCCAAAGCCCCAAAATGTCACTCAACATAATGCAAAATGGAGATAAAAAAGTTAAGCAGATAACTAATAAAGATTAAACTAGACCTTACATATAAGAAAAGAGCTGCCAAAAGCATCTATCCTTAAAGGGGTTGTCTCACTACAAGGATTGCTTTTTATGTTAAAGATCTTGCGAAAACAAGTCACTTTGCAATATGTGGCTAGGTATTCTTAGATATCCCCTCTTGTATGGGCTGCATCAGCTCCTCAGGTCACTGTAGCTACAAACCTGTTCAATCTCTACTGATAGGCTGCCAGCGCTGATCACTATAGCTACAGACCTGTTCAATCTCTCCTGATAGGCTGCCAGCGCTGATCACTATAGCTACAGACCTGTTCAATCTCTCCTGGTAGGCTACCAGCGCTGGTCACTATAGCTACAGACCTGTTCCATCTCTCCTGATAGGTTGCTAGCGCTGGTCGCTATAGCCACAGACCTGTTCCATCTCTCCTGATAGGTTGCTAGCACTGGTCGCTATAGCCACAGACCTGGTGTCCTCACCAGATCTTCACTACAGGCCAGTAGTAGCCAGTAAACTTGCCTCTGAATTAAAAAATTAAACCGAGACAACAGGACTGAGGTAAGGTGAATTGATGTAGTGAGACAACCCTTTTAAATAGTTAGAGGATTGAAGCTTCTTTGGGTCATGTACTTTCTATACCATGTACCAGAAAAGAAGAAAACAGGGTCACCCTCAATTGGTACCTGAATGAGCCGCTCATCCTGGTACATGTAAAGAGCAGTACTGGACATGTAGTACCGAAGTGTACTGTAGAGAGGTGCTACAAGACCACTAATCACTGCAAGCACCTCACTAATATAGAGGTTTTACAAGTAAAATGTTCATGATAATTGGTTAGATCCTCCATCAATCACATGAGCCGCAGGTCAGCAGTGTCTGTGATATTGCATCTTGAAACCATACTCAACATACAACGTCCCATGAAAGACCATATTGTTTATTGAAACTTTAGTATCCTGAGGCCATTTTAACTTGAAGGACTCCTGGATATTGTTAATATACACTCACCGGCCACTTTATTAGGTACACCTGTCCAACTGCTCGTTAACACTTAATTTCTAATCAGCCAATCACATGGCGGCAACTCAGTGCATTTAGGCATGTAGACATGGTCAAGACAATCTCCTGCAGTTCAAACCGAGCATCAGTATGGGGAAGAAAGGTGATTTGAGTGCCTTTGAACGTGGCATGGTTGTTGGTGCCAGAAGGGCTGGTCTGAGTATTTCAGAAACTGCTGATCTCCTGGGATTTTCACGCACAACCATCTCTAGGGTTTACAGAGAATGGTCCGAAAAAGAAAAAACATCCAGTGAGCGGCAGTCCTGTGGGCGGAAATGTCTTGTTGATGCCAGAGGTCAAAGGAGAATGGGCAGACTGGTTCGAGCTGATAGAAAGGCAACAGTGACTGAAATAGCCACCCGTTACAACAAGGTAGGCAGAAGAGCATCTCTGAACGCACAGTACGGCGAATTTTTGAGGCAGATGGGCTACAGCAGCAGAAGACCACACCGGGTGCCACTCCTTTCAGCTAAGAACAGGAAACTGAGGCTCCAATTTGCCCAAGCTCATCGAAATTGGACAGTAGAAGATTGGAAAAACGTTGCCTGGTCTGATGAGTCTCGATTTCTGCTGCGACATTCGGATGGTAGGGTCAGAATTTGGCGTCAACAACATGAAAGCATGGATCCATCCTGCCTTGTATCAACGGTTCAGGCTGGTGGTGGTGGTGTCATGGTGTGGGGAATATTTTCTTGGCACTCTTTGGGCCACTTGGTACCAATTGAGCATCGTTGCAACACCTTGTGGAATCTATGCCACGAAGAATTGAGGCAGTTCTGAAGGCAAAAGGGGGTCCAACCCGTTACTAGCATGGTGTACCTAATAAAGTGGCCGGTGAGTGTAGACATCTTGATTGATCCTCTTTCCCAGGTTTCTGTATGTTGTATTTTGCATGCTATAGTTAGATTTTTAGTATGGTTTTGTACTTGTTGATAATAATGCGCTATTGACATTGGCTTGACAAAGAGGGTGTTACCTTCAAAACAATATGCAGGTGCCGTTACACTGAATATCATCTCTGCAATACTATTTTGAACTTACCTGTATGGATTATGGGCTTTGCAAGGTGATGACCACAGGTTACAGTTGCTTCAAATGTATATCGATTTGTATGATGTCTATATGTGTTTATTTACATAAAGTTTGTTGCATCATAACTCGCATTACGTTTATTTCCAAATGTGGTTGATGGTGATATATTTTACCGTTGGCATTCATCTAATGTCTATTACCAGCATTTAAGGGGTTGTGCAAGATGAGAAAAATGTTGCTTTCTTACAGACACAATGCCACTCTTGCCATAGGCTATGGCTGGTATCACAGCTTAGCCCTAACGAAAGTAATAAAACCAAGCTGAAAAACTAGACCAAGCGAATAGACAGAAGTTGAGCTTTTGTAGAAGAAAGTAACCATGTTCTTCTGATCTCTTCAGATACTTCCATCTCAAACTGTCCAGCAGCTGCAACAAATCCTCATGTGCGGGGTTCTTTCCTTTCACTTCTATGGGAATTCCAAGTACAGCCAAACACACTTGCTTGTTTGGCTATGCTCCAACCTCCTAAAGATGACAGTGGAGATAGCCATACATGCATGGCCACAGGATGTTGAGAGACCCCTGTTCTGAAGACACATAGGTTGATATGTCTGAGAATGGACACCTTTTATCATATTAGATCATTTGCAATTTATTAAAATAAGTGGAAGGAGAGTCATTTACATGTGACCAACAATAATATAGTCAAACGTTTTGTGCATTTACTGGGATATTATCATTATGATTAATTCAAAATGTTTAAACTTTGACAATAATCTGCAGATGCAATCACATACCGTGTTTCCCCGAAAGTAAGACAGCGTCATACATTCTTTTTACCCCCAAAAATCCCACTATGTCTTACTTTCGGGGTATTGGCAGGTATATGGCCCCATACGCAGGTAAAAGGCAGGTATATGTCCCCCATAAGCAGATTATAGGCAGGTATATGGCCCCATAGGCAGGTATAGGGCAGGCTGTAGGCAGGGTATAGGGCCGGCTGTAGGGTGGCAGGTAGGAGCTGTAGGCAGGTATAGGCCGGCTGTAGAGTATAGGCACTGTAGGCAGTATAGGGCCGGCTGTAGGCAGGTATAGGCAGCTGTAGGCAGGTATAGGGCCGGCTGTAGGCAGGTATAGGCAGCTGTAGGCAGGTATAGGGATTAAGGCAGGTATAGCAGCTTAGGCAGGTATAGGGCAGAAGGCAGTATGGGCAGCTGTAGGCAGGTATAGGGCAGATATAAGGCAGGTATAGGCAGCTGTAAGCAGGTATAGGCAGGCTGTAGGCAATAATATCAAAATAAAAAAACAAACAATCACTTACCTGGATCCCCGCTGCTCCGTCTCCCGCAGTCTCCGCTCTGCTCCGTCTCCCGCGGTCTCCGCTCTGCTCTATCTTCTTGCCGGCACAGGCGGGTGACATCATCAGACCGCGCACGCAGCGTGATGACACACGCTGCCTGTGCCGGGATCTCAGGACAGCAGCCAGTCTGCGGTCGCCCGGAGGCCACTGCGGAGCACGGAGCGCTCGCTCTGTGCTCCGCAGTGGTATCCCTTCACCTATATGCGCTCCAGAGGAGTCGCATATAGGTGAAGGAATCGCGCACAGTGCCCGGGCCAGCGCAGCGCCCGGACACTGTGCGCTGTACTCGGCATTCAGCTATATGCGCTCCCTGAGGAGCCGCATATAACTGAAGCGACCCTGTCGGCGCACGGGCCATCACAGCGCCCGAGCGCAGACAAAGTACAGTTTACTACGTCTTACTTTCGGGGTACGTCTTACATTAGTCAACGTCCCTAAACTCCCCGCTATGTCTTACTATCGGGGGTGTCTTACTATCAGGGAAACACGGTATTAAAGGAAAGCCATCATACAGTTGGATCTGTGAGCAGTAGGTTATAGAAGTGGATGAGCAGAGCAGACTGATATCGTTTGACGGAAAAGATTCAGTAGTAACTTTTTATTTTATTTAATTTCCTGCTCATTCTTGGTTTAGGAGTCCAGTGGGTGGACTTATCAGTGATTGACAGCCTCTCTTATAGACAAGCGCATAAAGCGATCGTTGAGAATCCCTGACCACAGCCACCCACTAGACTCCAAAGTCCTGAAACAGTAGGCATTAAAATACAAAATTACTGGACTTCTTCCTGCATGACTATATTAATCTGCTCCACTTCTCCCTAAAACCTGATACCCACAGATCTGACTGAATGTTCAATGTGAAGGTTTCCTTTAAAGGGGCTGTCTCACTACAAGGATTGCTTTTCATGTTAAAGATCTTGCAAAAACAAGTCACTTTGCAATATGTGTCCATTAACAGTGTCCTAACTATTCTGAGATATCCCCTTTTATATGGGCTGCATCAGCTCCTCAGGGCGCTATAGCTACAGACCTGTTTGATCTGTCTTGCTAGGTTACATGCACTGGTTGCTATAGCTACAGACCTGGCTTCTACTGCAGCCTAGTAGAAGCCAATAAACACGCCCCTGAATTCAAAATGAAACCACGAAAACAGGAGGAATCAATGTAGTGAGACAACCCCTTTAAGGGTTCATAACCATGTTAGAGATCTGAGTCATACACAGGGCCGAGACAATGGGTAGGCCAAGGCAGACAACCACCTAGGGCACCACTTCATATCAGGCAGGAAGGAGATATGGATGGGGCTGAATTTTCCCATCAAGGGGGCGCTATGTGCCTTATTTGTCTAGGGCACTAGAATACCTTATCTCAGTCCAGGTCATACAGGGATCCAAAACCTACCATGAGCCCTTACTTTACCCCAGTGCTAATGTTATACCAAGGCACAATAGACTTTCTTGAAAATTCATACCAATTTATAGCATACTGCATTATGTAGGGACTCCATGTGCTGTCATGTAGCGTCTATGCACACAACATAAATTTACCATTTTCTAGTTTTGTTTGTTTTTTGGCCACAGTTTCCATAATGGTGACAAAATGCTGCAGCTTCACAAAACAGTTTTTTTTGTTTGTTTTTTTAACTGCAAAAACTTCTAGAAATAACCTTATTTAACTTCGTCTTTCTTCATATCTTGTGCAATAATGATTAATTCATTACTAATCAAGATAACTGCCCCCACCTAGATATTAGCACGCCTGGTAAGCTTCTCAAAGTAACTTCCATGGAGATCTCCTAAGGACATATCCTCTGGCTGTAAATTAACCTGCTGAGTCTTAGAACTGATGTTTTCTTAAAGAGAACCTATCACATAGGTTATGCCCCCCTTGCTGAGGGCAGCAAAAGCTAGTGTCAGACATGCTGTTTCCAGCACTGTGTCCCTTATTCTGTAACATGCTGGAGGTTTCGTGTATTTAATGCTCAAATCTGCAGTTTTCAGCCAGAAGAGTCATTCGAAGAGTCCTTCAGAGTGTCAGTTTTTTTCAAACCCCGCCCACCTGAGGCTAGCCCCGCCCACCTCGACTGACAAACATATTACTTTGAATAGGTAGAAACATGTGAATAACAGTCAGTGGGCGGAGCTAGCATTTGGTGGGTGGAGCTAACACCTGCTCATGAATAAGATTTGAGGGGTAAATGCTCTAAAACTCCTGCATGTTACAGAATAAGGGGCACAGCGCTGGAAACAGCATGTCTGACACTAGCCTGTGCTGTCCTCAGCAAGGAGGGCATAATCTATGTGACAGGTTCCCTTTAAATCTAATTTAAATTTATTTTGTTCATTGTGGTCTATTGCTATGAGGAAACCATCTAATTACACTGCATCTACTTTCACAACCTGCATATAAAATACAACAGGACTAGAGCCACATTCCCAGCACTGTGATAGTGACAACTTTTTTCAGCACATGTGTGATCTTAACTGTAGCAGTAAAACATTTCTTGGTTCAAATCTGCAGTGTAAATTGAATTTGTAGGTGGTGATATCAATGAACATGATCTGCTGTATTTTGCACAATACAAGGTGTACTTTTCTTTCCCCTCTAAACCAGGGCTAAAAGTTTAGTGAGTCTTGTAGTCTGAATGTGGGTGTATGGGGTGAACATACTTACAGCAAGTCCTGTCTGTAGCCAAGAAACCATTCTTTTTCCAAACAGCAAACACCAACCTCATCCGTCAAGGTTGCAAGATTGTGGGATGCTGACTGGTTATTATGGCAGCCAAGGACCAAATTAGGGTCTTCATGACTACCTTCTTACTACTCTTTGCCTGTGTCAGGGTGTAATAGGAAAGCCATTATTGTATAATGTTCTGCAATATATTACTATTGCAGAATAGTGTACAGACAATCAAACCCCCTAGTGCTTAAAGGGGTTGTCTCACTACAAGGATTGTTTTTTTATGTTAAAGAACTTGCAAAAACAAGTCACTTTGCAATAAGTGTCCATTAACAGTGTCCTACCTATTCTGAGATATCCCTTCTTGTATTGGCTGCGTCAACTCCTCAGGTCGCTATAGCTACAGACCTGCTCAATCTCTCATGATAGGCTGCCAGCACTGGTCGCTATAGCTACAGACCTAGTGTCCTCAGCAGCTCCTCACTGCAGGCCAGTAAAGCCAGTAAACAAGCCCCTGAATTCAAAAATGCAACGGAGAAAACAGGACTGAGATGAGAGGATTTGATGTAGTGAGACAACCCTTTTGTTAAAAAGTTCAAAAACGCCCACTATTTCCTGTTTTACAAACAGACAAAAGTGGGAAAACAAAAAAAAACGTAACATTTCTTCCACTTAAAACTTAGATGTATCTTGTCTGGCCCATCTTAAGGGCCGTTTACACGGCACAAGACAAATACCGGTGGGCTTATCCGACTGGTATTTGTCCTGTTTTCGTGCCGTGCACACGGGCCCCGGGGGATAGCTTTTCCCCGCAGTTAGCGGAGAAAAGCCCTCCCCCTTCACATAGACAGGTTCATATTCCGCCTGAAAACTGGTCGGAAGAATGAACATGTTCTATGTTTTTCTGACCGCCAGAGATCTGAAAATCCGTGCAGTGGGGACCGCTGTACGGATTTTCCAGTAAGGTCCGTGTAGAATTTTGTCAGCCATGTTTGCAGCCGGTTTTCAAAACCGAGAACTAGCTGAAAAACAGTGCCGTAGGGACAAGACCTTATAGTCCGAAAACACAGTACCCTATACAGAAAATCAGGCGGGAGCTTTATATTTTTTTGTGAGAAAATAGAAAGACTTTGCCCCACTAATAAATATGGCATAGGACACTCGTGTCATTCTCTGACATCATCATTATTTTAAACAAGGAAAGACAGAAATATGGAAAAGTACAGACCTCAAAATAGTTTTCTAGTTTCCTGCTTTACAGGAATACCTGTTCTGCAATTATGTGTAAGGTACAAAGAAATTAGCAACGACATCTGACGGAGAACAGAATTGTATCGAATGTTCTGAAATTGAATTAAAGGGGTTGTCTCACTACAAGGATTGCATTTTATGTTAAAGATCTTGCAAAAACAAGTCACTTATATATGTCCATTAACAGTATCCTACCTATTCCTAGATATTCCTGAGGGCTGCATCAGCTCCTCAGGTCGCTATAGCTACAGATCTCTCCTGATAGGCTGCCAGCACTGGTTGCTATAGCTACAGACCTGGCTTCTACTGCAGCCTAGTGGAAGCCAGTAAACACGCCCCTGAATTCAAAGTGAAACCAAAAAAACAGGACTGAGGTAAGATGAATCAATGTAGTGAGACAACCCCTTTAAGGTGTGTATATTTGGGGATGATGTATTAGCCCTGTACTAGACCTTTTTAAAAAATGTTGAAGAGTCCAAGATTCATAAAATACCTGCTAATAAGAAACATAAACTGTTCTACAACCAGCACAGTTGTGTCATTAGAAACAACCCTCTTCATGATGTGGTAGCCTTTGTTGCGTGTCCTGCATAAAACTAAGTTTTGTAGGGAGAAGTCTTGACCTGCCAGGCACATTCGCTCCAGGAGATACAAGGGTGGCTCAAGTGAGCTGCTCGCAAGAGTGTCTCTCTGTTCTGAACATGGGACCCTGTTTGTGGTTCCATTTGCCCTATCAGAGAGTCTTTAAAGGGAATGTGTTGCAATTATTTTTTTTAAAGTAATGCGTGTATTTTTTATAACCTTTTTATTTTCAGTGGCGGTTATTTTCAGTGTGAGTTTGTATAGACCGTTATTAATGATTCCTGTGTGTACAGAAAACTGCCCTTTTTAGAAGCAGCTCTGTACTGTGTGACTGCACGACACACAGGAAGCTGCCGTAAATCACTCATTGTGCATAGGGTGTACTGACATCTCCAGTCTGAATCGCTTCAGCTACATCCCTCCCAGCTGTGAACTCTAGTGTCTTCAAGTCACAGCTATAGGTGGCAGGCAGCCATGATTGTGGAGCCCAGAGGGCTGAGGAGCAGCTATTGAACGTCTCCTCAGTTGCTCTGTGCTCCAGCAAGGCTTGCCAGAGAAGCAGCAGAGTCGGGTGGTTATACCTTATCAATTCTGCAGAAAAGTGTCCGATGTGTTCTTGTTTGTAATAAAGTTATCATGCTTTTGTCGCTAACGTTTTTTGCGCAATTCAAGATTTTTTCACTAATAAAATTCTCTCGCTTCTGATGCTAAAAATACATTTTTTAACGTATTTTGCCGCTAAAATCCTTTTCTTTACAGATGTTGGCGCTAATAAAGTTCTCTTGCTTCTGATGATAAAAGTGTTTTGTTTTTTACAGATTTTGGCGCTAAAATACGTTTTTTTTTTACGGATTTTGGCGCTAGCATCGTTTTATCTACAGATTTTGGCGCCAATAAAGTTCTTTCGCTTCTGACACTAAAAAGACGTTTTTACGGATTTTGCCGCTAGAATCCTTTTTTTAAGGATTTTGGACTCATCCATTAACACAGACATCTATGCATTATAGTATTTTACAGATGACCAACAACACTAAACACTGGAACTTCTACTGGGGCTGAAAAATAACTTGAATAATGTATCACCACACGTGTGTGGGGGCTCTTGAGACCGGCAGATTTAAAGGGTAATTATTGCCTACTCATTTCACTTTGAAAAACAAAATATACGGTCAAGTCATATTATTATGACCATCAACTAATATCCAGAATAACCGCTGTAAGCAGCATAGACAGCAGCTAGATGGGCTGGGAGTGGCTCAATAAGGTCCTTGTAGGTTGTCACAGGTATCTGGAGCCATGCTGAATGCATCGTGCAGCTGCTGGAGGGTGCATAGGGAAGTATCTATAGAGGGTGCACAATTGATCAAGGTGATCCCACAGATACTCAATCCAGTTCAACTGTAGAAAATAAGGGGGAAAGGATAGTGCTTGAAAGTCTTGCTCATGCTCTATCAACCAATGTTGGACATTTCTAGCCATGTGATGTGTCGCATTGTCTTGCAGGAAGATGCCTTTCGACACAGGTAAGACAATCAGCATGCATGGGAGTACATGATTTGCAAAGTTGGATTCATACCCAAATCAGCTTCCACATGTATGAGGGCTCCCAGAGAATGCCACGAAAACATTCCCTAGACTATAACACTGCAATCCCTAGCTTGTGCGCTTCCAGCAGTGGTTGCAAATTGTTTGCTCTTTGTTATTGTTCACCTTACATGACAAAATCCATGCTTTTGATGAAACCAGAAGCAAAACCTTTCGGAGAAGGCAACCCTTTCCCAGTCAGTGGCGATCACATTCCAACACTGCTGTGAAAATTAAAGCCTTTTGTGGCAATGCAACTTTATTAGCAGACATATGTTAGCCCCTTGGCTCATTTTGCTGGTGAGCTGCTCCACAGTATCATGCAGTTTCCACGATTATTTCCAATGGTGCCACTCATTATACACTTTCACACAGAATCACAAGAACAGTTTACAGATTTCAGTTTCAGAAATACTGTCCCCCTTGGCCTGAAAGTCAATAATCTTTCTTTTTTGCAACTTTGATAAATTACCCCAACAAGGGATAAGTGTGCAGACAGTCTATCACACACCATAGACACCTACCAAGCCAGCTCATGACACATGTCTTCCTTCATGAGCTATGCACTGCCAACATCAAAAGTAGGAAGTGGTCATAACAATGTGATCAATAAGTGTATGTAACAAGGTACCTCCCCGTCTTTATGTGTTTTTTTTATGCAGTACATTATAGAGGGAGAGGTTGACATAGAACGTTGGATCTCCTGGTAGACATTAATATGAAGAGATGGGGAAATGGCTAAGCAGCTGATTTCCCTGGAAAGACTTGTGTTTTCACATGGCTTGCATTCATCACTACTGCAATGGATCCCGTTCCAACATATTCAAACTTATGCTGACAGCTTGTTGAAGTTTCAATATTTTTGGTGGCAAGAACATCATTGCGATCAATGAATAATACACATTCTCTTTCCTGCCTTGAAAAAGGCTGGAAATCGGTCGCATCAGATGAGGCCAAACTCGCCCTACCCAAATCCACAGTGCAGTGCTAGGGCTTGTTCACACGGAGTTTTCACTCCGTGTTACAAGCGCTTTGTAGATCCGTCTTGGGGACCGACAGAGCGGACCCCAAGACGGATCTAACAATTAGCAGTGACTTTATCACTGCTTGCTATGACGAACACGCAGCGGCGTTCAGATGCGGGATCGCCGCTGCGTGTTTCCTTAGCGCAGCTCAGCTCCGTCTTGCAACGAATTGCATGTCAATTATTTGCAAGATGGAGCTGAGCGGCGCTTTTGAAACACGCAGCGGCGATCTGTCATGTGAACATCGCTGCGTCTTCCTCATAATTGTTAAATCCGTCTTGGGGTCCGCTCTGTCGGTCCCCAAGACAGATCTACAAAGCGCTTGTAACATGGAGTGAAAACTCCGTGTGAACAGGCCCCTACTTGCCATTAAACTTACTCAAAACACCAACAGAGCCTCATAACACAAGTGTGAACAGACTATGAAATCTGCCCGTAAAGAGGTTATCCACCCTAATTCAATTGATGCCCTGTAGTAGAACGTGAGCGTCCCAATCCCAGCATCCCTATCAAACAGCTGCCTGAAATGGCTATGAGGCAAACAATTTTATAAGACTGGATAACTCCTTTAATGGTTAAGCAGTTGTCTGGGTAATATTTTTGATTATTTTATTAGTTTACTGGAGGCCCATTAAAAAAAAAAAAAAGTATACTCATCTCTCCTCTTGTCTTGGATCCAGCGCTGCACCGTCCTCACCGCCCGCCATTCTTTTATTTTCTGCTGGCTTATTTTCTTCTGGCTTATTTTGGGCCGTATCTCGCCATGTATTTCACCCCGTACTGCGCGAAATACGGCGCAAATCCATCCCAGTCATTACTGTAATCCTCAGTTCTCATAGAGAACTATGGATTCCGTCTCTTCTCCCCGCTCGCGAAATATGGCGAGTGGGGAGAAAGTGACATGCACATTATCCTGGCGGGATATGCGCCGTGGATAATGGTTGTCTATGATGCCGGCGATCTGCCGGCCCCCCTGCCCCGCCCCCGCTACATGGCAGCCGGCGTAATTGCGGGCAAAATCCGTCCTCGCAATTACGCCGGCAATAAGCCGTGTGAACCTAGCCTTACAGTACGGGACATTTGCCGCTGATTGGCTGCCTCACATCACTGTTCAGAAGTAAGCCCCTCTGAACGGTGACTTTATTTTTACAGGGCAGCAGTATCCCGCTAAAATAATTAACTCCTTTAAAATTGCTTTTTATATTTATACAATAAACAGGCAAAGAATAAATACAATAGAAAATAAATGACTACGTGTCATCACAAATTTGAAACCTCCAGCATAGAAGTGAAAACACAGCCTAGTAATTATAATGGATCCATCGGTTTTGCATCGGGTTGTCCGTCATTGAGATGGAAAAAACCTTGCAATTTTTTCCGTCATTCTCAATACAACATGTGACGGAGGTTCCAAAAGGAACCTTCAATGCATATGTGAACCAGGCTTAAATATGCATTGTATCTATAGGGCAATTTAGTACAGCACCTAGCTCCTCACCTCAGCTAACCCAAAATCCTCTGCCTCTCCCACCTTCTAAACAATTCCCACATTCAGTCACCTAGACTGCACCGATAACCGTGTAATCTTATACTGCATCTGTTAGTGGTATATGTCCTGGCAGAAAGTTATTGCTCTGCTCCTCCAGGCCATGAGCTGCACCTTAGCTTTAGAAGTGTCAAAATAAGGTCATCTCTAAAAATGAAATGGTACGAGTCACCTAGATTTTTCCTTCTTACTCATTAGAACCAGATACTAAAACCTTTTTTATTATATTTTCTGCACATGAATATGGATACTTCAATTTTGCCTAAACTGATATTCTGCTATGATAACAGCAGCTCAGAGATTTGCCTGTGTCTGGAGATGTTCATTGACTTCTAGGGAGAGTATTGTGGGCATGCTCTGTAACCTCTGCCTATAGTGGATCCTATGTTATCTACCCTCAGCTTTATAACAGAAGAGTTACCTTTCATTATGGTGCATTGCTACAGCAAAGACCAAATACTGGTTGGACTTTCCGACCGGTATTTGGTCTGTTTTTGGCACGCAGGGGGATGGCTATTGCCTGCAATTTGCGGATTCAAGCTGTCCCCCTTCGCACCCACATGTTCATGTTCTGCCTGAAAACCATGCAGAAGAATGAACATGTTCTTTTTCGTTACGCCGGTGGTGTAACAAACAATCTGGCGGAAAATCTGTTCAGTGGGGACTACTGAAAGGATTTTCTATTAAAGTCTATGGGGGATTGCTGCATGTCAGTTTTCAGACCGTTTCTAAAACCACAAACTGTTTGAAAAACCGACTACAATACCATACCATGGGGACAAGCCCTTATAATTCTGCCTATTAGGATAATGAGGATACTTCCGACAGTAAACAGAAAGTGTTAACCTATCATAAGACTGAGTGATCACTATGAAAACTGCAAAATGTCTGAATTTTTAAAGGGTTTGTATCTTTTCAATATGTGGCCCCTCGGGTGAGCAACTGCAGGGGAAATGTATTATTATATGGCAGCCATTCTATATGGATGTCCTCGGAGCACAAGGACCACTTGAGTCTATCAAAATGGTAGCTGCCCCTACATACCTTTTCAATAAAGATTTTAAGATATAACATTTTTATAAAAGAACAAAAATTTTGAAAAAATCTGTTTAAAGGGGTTGTCTCACTACATTGATTCATCTTACCTCAGTCCTGTTTTCTTGGTTTCATTTTGAATTCAGGGGCGTGTTTACTGGCTTCTACTAGGCTACAGTAGAAGCCAGGTCTGTAGCTATAGCAACCAGTGCTGGCAGCCTATCATGAGAGGTAGAACAGGTCTGTAGCTATAGCGACCTGAGGAGCTGATGCAGCACATACAAGAGCGGATATCTAGGAATAGGTAGAACACTGGTAATGGACGCATATTGCAAAGTGAATTGTTTTTGTAAGATCTTTAACATAATCCTTGTAACATAATCCTTTTTAAACTTTCACAATTGCATTACCCATTAAAGGGGTAATCCCATCTCAGACATAAATGGCATATCGACAGCATATGACAATAAATATGATAGGTGCAGGTGCCAACTCAGGGACCTGCACCCATATTGAGAATGGGCCTTTGAACATCTCCATGCAGAATGGAGAAATGGCTGCACACTCATTTCAATGGGAGTTCAGTTGAGTACACTCGCTCAGTTGTAGTCAGAAATCTCATAAAGCATTAAAGAGTGAAGTGCATACATGACTTCCTCTCCTTACTTTGCAGTCAGCTTGCTCCTGTCTCCCAATCTGAAAGTTAGGAGATAGAAATAACTATATGTGCTAGGAAAGCTACTGGCATACAAAGTAAACCTATCCAAAGACTTCAATTACCTAACGAGCGCCAAAATAACTTTCCTGGTGCATCCGGTTAATAGGAATGGTGAAAATAACTTTTACTTTAAAAAAATAATAATAATAATTCACCGTGCCTGTTCACTGTGGGTATCCATAGACCCACCTTATCCAAGACTAAAAGTGCCATTTATCCTCAATTTTATTGGTGTATGTCAGGGTCCACTGTATGCAATAGCACAGAAGGTGCCATTCCACAGAACAGGATACTGTTTAAAAAAAAAAAAAAAAAAAAAAAAACAGGTGCTGCACATTTTTTTTTTTTTTTTTTTTTACCTATAGGCACCTATGTATGATGGTATGAATATATATCAGCATAATACATAAACAGGATTTAAACAAGAGGCTATTTCTGACAATACACTCCTTTTAAAGGGAATTGGTCTCCAATTTTTTTTTTACTTATTAAAACAAAACACTGATACAAATTGTTTTCTTCTTGGCCGTTTTTTTTCTGATTGTAGATTTTATAATTCTGTTGTCTGTATATGATTATGGGGGCAACCATCTTGCCTGAGCTGCTTTTAACAGCATTTAGAGATATGCTTTACAGCAGCTACATGGGCATAGGAGCCTATGAACAGGAGCAGACCCATTGACTTCTATAGGAAAGTTTTCTAGGCATGCTCTGTGACCTGGGAAGAAGCCAGTGTGTGGGAAGGGGGAGAGGGAGAGCTGTGACATCTTCTATTGTGAATGGTGGATCCTGTGTTATCTATACATACCTTCCAGTGTAACCCTACTTGTGCTGATAATGAGGAAACTACCGAAAAGTTTTCTCTACAGAACAGGAAGTGTCAGTCTATTATTAGGCCTAATGGCCAAAGTGAAATCTGCAGGATTTCAGGATTTTTAAAAAATATTGGTAGTGATACAGGAAATTAAAAAGAAATAACCAAAAATCATTAAAAAAATGTGTTTAAAGGGGTTTTGCCACAAAGTGAGTTGCTTTCCTCTTATCTGGCTCAGGAGAAAATATAAACAAATCATGAACGCTGCAGAGGGGAGAGGAAGGGGGCTGAGCAGCGAGGAGCACAGAGGAAGAAATAAGGGAGCGTCTTCAATGTTCACTCAAATAATAACATTACAACCAGTGGATTGTCTATACAGCCTAAAGCCTCATACACTGCACTTTCTCCACAGTCCCTTGGAAGCTTATTCATGTTCCCTGTCATCAGATAAGAAGTGTTTCACGCAAGCACGGCCTATCAGCTGCTGGTCGTGTCTAATGTAAACTTTTACGTAACTAAGGGCATGTAAGGAAGGCTGTAGCTCTCACAGGCGTCACTTTTTGTGATCACATATATTTAGAAAAGTGATTAAATACCCATTTTGGAGGATCCCAAGTCAGCATTACATCGTGGCAAAACCCCTTTAACATAAAAACATGAGTTAAACAACAAGTAATTTTCTGATGACACATTCCCTTCAACTAACTTTAGAGAGTAAAACTACACAAACCGTATGCAATTCTCTGTACAAAACAATGGTAGGCAGCCACGTAAAGGTCATAAGTGCAAACGTCAAACACAATGCTGTAACATCCTTGGATGAGTCAGTAATAGCAATACTGTGTGTAAGAAAAGGTCAACAATTTACAAGCTTGTACAAACTAGTGTAAAAACAGTCAAGTTCTAACTGAAATCACTATGGAGCCGCACGGTGAATGTTCTGGTAATAGTGGTCCAGAAATGTCACCCCTGTGCAGAACATACTGTATGCAATGGAAGTCACCTTTCTGAAGTTACATCATACGGGCTGATGTGAGGAATTGCAGGGCCTAATTACTGACTGGCTTGCATTGCCAAATCCACGTTTATCTTCTGTTATAGGAGCAGAAAGACAAACATGATCCACCACATACCAACAGCACCCAACAGACTTGAATGACTTCTAACAAGGCTTCTCTCATGGTGTCAGGCTTTCTGAAAAATGGATGGGCCTAAAACCAGCTACAGCAGGCAGTATATTCCTGTCAACCAGTCTGTCTCAAAGACCTTTCCCAATGCATTATGGGAAAGGAGCTGAGAAGCTCAAACACCCTCTATTGGATGTATCAAACCCTCAATTTGCTTCTGACTCACTCAATCTTTAAGAAGCAAAAAGGGATATTAGCCAAGCCAGTATCACTCATCTGCATACAGCTGTTTCGGGGTTTTGCCCCTCATCAGTGCAGAGCAGAGTGTACTGGCTGGCAATGAGTGGGAGGCAATGAGGAAGGCCTTTATCAGAGTCAGCATGGCATTGAGCTGAGGGTGGAAAAGAAGGTTGTTTTTAACCTATTTAAGACATTTCTCGCATTGTTTAAATGCTACTCTCACCACAAAACAAATCATGCTTCTGAGGTAACTTCTGGGATTATAGTCATGAAACTTGCTTGCACATAGATCATTAGTGGTTGTTTTCATCATTAGTGGTTGTTTCCATGGAACACAATCCTTTTTCCTAAGGGGCCACTTAGCATTGCTCAGTAATACCCCAGCACTTAAAGCATTTAAAGGGGAAATCCAGTTAGGGTACAGTCACATGGCGTAGATACAATACCAGTCGGATTTTGAGTAAAGAATCCGGCCAGTATTTTATTGCTTTTTGAACAGTAAGGGGGACGGTTTCTGTCTGCGGTTTGCATATTCGGCCCTAAAATCGGGTGGAAGACTATACGTGTTCCAAGTTTTTAAGACTTTTTAAGAATTTTGAAACCATCTGAAAAGCGACTGTCAACCATCCCCATAGACTTCAATAGAAAATCCGAGCTCTAGTCTACGAAGCTCGGATTATCTATTGAAGTTTATGGGGATGGTTGACAGTCGCCTTTCAGACATCGGTTTAGCAGTTACATCTGTAAAATAGCTTTTCATGATACATCTGTTAAAGTCTGAATGCCATGATAACCTTTAGGTGGTGGATCTTTTTTAAAGGATGGCTAGCAGTGGCATTCCTTATCTATAGGCTTCAATGACATCCATTTAACAAATACATTGTGAAAAAGCTTTAAATGTATCAGTTAAACAGGTTCCATATTTAATCTTTAGGTGATGGATCCACCACAGCCTCATATATGTAGGGAGTTTTACCCAGCATATACAGTCATATGAAAAAGTTTGGGCACCCCTATTAATCTTAATCATTTTTAGTTCTAAATATTTGGGTGTTTGCAACAGCCATTTCAATTTGATATATCTAAGAACTGATGGACACAGTAATATTTCCGGATTGAAATGAGGTTTATTGTACCAACACAAAATGTGCAATATTAGTTATTAGATATATCAAATTGAAATGGCTGTTGCAAATACCCAAATATTTAGAACTAAAAATGATTTAGATTAATAGGGGTGCCCAAACTTTTTCATATGACTGTAGGTTCAGTAAAACAAAAATAAAATTAGAACCCAATCTAAGAAGATCACATTGTTGAAGTTTATCACACAACACCAGATTTGAAAAAAGAAGACATGAGATTTTCTAGCATAATACCATGAAAATCAATGAACGTATGCTTGAATGTTGTGTCAGAGGTACAGTGACAAAGGAACTTCCGTTCTATAAAGTCCTCACATTCTAGAAATCTGGGACATCACAGGCTTCACTAATCTAATCTCATCAAAAGTGGAACATTTAGGAAATTTCATTTTGACTTGAATTCCCCTTTATAGGGATATTGCCATCACCGTTTTTTTCTTCACATACTGTATTGACAAACAATATGTGGCTATATGGTTTTTATTCTTTTTTTAAATTAGGTTGTTTTTTTTTTGGGCGGGGGAGGGGGGGTATTGCAATTTTTTAAAGTTTCCCTATGCACATAACTTCCTGGTTTGTATCCCTGACTTACCCTCTGTGAGCTCTGATAGCACAGCAGTCAGAGGGTTGCTTGACAGTTGTTCTTCCAGGCTGACTATAACCTAAGAGGTATAAGTGTTATCAGAAGACTCTAATTAGTGTGAAGAAAGCTGGAAACCCCTCCCACCAGTGCAGAAAAAGATTAGCCCATTATCCTGTCATGTATTGTTCATCATTGTCCTGTCAATCTAGTCTAATCTTATCTAGCTGTCCAGAGAACAATAGAGCGATTAATAATCTTTATTTATATAGCGCCAACATATTCCGCAGCACTTTACAAATTCGAAGGTAAACGTACAAACATTACACATTAAAAGTACTTACAGATGAGACACAAGGTGTGAGGGCCCTGCTCATGAGCGCTTACAATCTATTAGGGTGTATGGGTGAAACATACGGTAAGAAGTGCCAAGTTTACAATGGTCCAGCCTGTTTCATAAATAGGGGACGGGTTTACATGAAAAATTGATGAACCTGCCACCCTGATAGTACATCTATATACAGATAAGTGCCTGTGAGTGCCCTAGTGTAGGGAGTGACAGATGTGTGTGATAGCAGTTAGGGATCTTGGTGGGCCAGACCGAGAAGATGTATTTTCAGGGCCCTCTTAAAACTGTGAGGGTTGTGAATGTGCCTGATCACCCGCGGTAGCATATTCCAGAGAACTGATGCCGAACGTGTGAAATCTTGTAGGCGGGCATGGGAGGTTCGGATGATTGATGAGTGTAACCTGATATCAGCAGCAGAGCGGCGAGAGCGGGTCGTGTGGTAGACAGAGACGAGGGAGGAGATATGGGGGGGGTGCAGCGCTGTGGGGAGCTTTATGGGTGAGAGTGCTGAGTTTATACTGTATCCTGTACTGAATGGGCAACCAGTGCAGTGACTGACACAGGGTAGAGGCATCAGTATAGCGGCTGGAGAGAAAGACAAGCCTGGCTGCTGCATTCAGGACAGATTGGAGAGGGGAGAGTTTGCACAGAGGGAGACCGATAAGCAGGGAGTTACAGTAGTCAAGACGGGAAATAATAAGGGTTACAATGAGAGTTTGACTTGTTTCCACAGAGATAAAAGGACGGATTCTGGAGATATTCTTGAGGTGCAGGTGACAGGAGCGGGCAAGGGATTGGATATATGGGGTGAAGGTCAGATCAGAATCTAGTATAACCCCCAGACAGCGGGCCTGCTGCCTAGGTATTATGGTGGTGCCACACACTGAGAGAAATAGCAGATGGGGGTTGGTTACTAGATGGCGGAATGACAAGATGTTCAGTTTTAGTTAGGTTTAGCTTCAAATGGAGAGAGGACGTGATGTCAGAGACAGCGGCCAGACAGTCACTGGTGTTTTGTAGGAGAGTAGGACTGATGTCTCGGGAGGAGGTGTATAATTGGGTCTCAGCGTAGAGATGGTACTGGAAGCCAAATCTACTGATGTATAGATTGAGAAGAGGAGAGGATCAAGAACGGATCCCTGAGGAACCCCGACAGCAAGAGGAAGAGGAGAGGAGGTAGAACCGGAAAATGAGACACTGAAGGAGCGGTCAGAGAGGTAGGAAGAGAACCAAGCAAGAGCGGTGTCCTGGAGGCCAATGGTGCTGAGCATGCTGAGGAGAAGATGGTGATCAACAGTGTCAAATGCTGCAGAGAGATCCAAGAGAAGCAGCAAGGAGTAGATACCCTGAGACTTAGCAGTGTGGAGGTCATTTGAGACTTTAACTAAGGCAGTTTCCATGGAGTGTAGGGTGCGGAAACCTGATTGCAGCGGGTCGAGAAGAGAGTTAGTAGAGAGATAGCGGATTAGGCGAGAGTAGACCAAGCGTTCCAGGAGTGTAGAGATGAAGGGCAGGTTAGAGACTGGTCGGTCGTTAGCAGCACAGGACGGGTCCAGAGTGGGCTTTTTTAGTAAAGGGGTTATGATGGCGTATTTAACCCCTTCAGGACCCGGGGGGTTTTTTTTGTGACACGTTCATTTTTCCCTCCTCGCCTTCTGAAAGCCATAAATTTTTTATTTTTCCACCTACATAGACACATGAGGGCTTTTATTTTGTGGGACAAGATGTACTTTCTAATGGTTTTATTCACTATACTATAGAATATACTGGGAAACCGCAAAAACATTCCAAGTGGGACAAATTGGGAAAAAAAAACGTATTTTCGCCATGTTTCTGGGTGATTTGCTTTTACAGCGTTCAATCTTCGGTATTCTACAGATTGTTACGCATCCGGCAATACCAAACATGTAGGGTCTCCGTTATGTTTTGGTACCGTAAAAAAATTCCAAACATTTTCTATTTTTGACATTTGCGCCGCGGTGCCAGTTTGTGCGACCAATAACTTTTTTGTACTAACACCTAAAGATGTCAGTGAGGGTGAATTTTTTGCGGGCTGAAGTGTACTTTTTATCGCTAGTAGTTTGGAATGCATGCGACTTTTTTGATAATTTTTATTCCATTTTTTGAGTGACGTAAAATGACCAAAAAACGCAATTTTGGCGTTTGGAATTTTTTTTCTTCTACGGTGTTCAGCGTACTGGATAAATGATGTTACATTTTTATAGATCAGACTTTTTCGGACGCGGCGATACCAAATATGTGTAACTTTTTTATTATTTTAATGATTTTATTTGTAAAATGGTGAAAGGGGGTGATTTGAACTTTTAATACTTTTTTTTTTGTACTTTAAAACTTTTTTTTTTTTTTTACTGTAACATTTAGTCCCCCTATGGTGCTTGACCACTAGGGGGCGCGATTGTTAATACAACCTAATGCGATTTCCCCACGTCCTGTCTGCGGACGGAAGTGGGGCAAACCGGCCAGGATAAGTGACGGGAGCCTTCACAAGGCTTCCCACCACCATGCCCGGTCGTCGGATCGGCGCAGCTGGTGCCGATGACCGTACCGATCGGTGCGCGGCACTGATTGCCGTTTATTCAGACGCCGCGGCCATCTTTGCCGCGGTGTCTGATGGGTTAAACAGCGCCAGCGGGTGGAGCCACCCGCCGGCGCTGTTACTGCCGGGTGTTCGCGGCGATGTTCCACTAACACCCGCCGGCTGTGCGGGGGGTCGCGCCGCGATCCCCCGGCAAAGCCCCTTAGCGGCCCTGGGACGTACTCATACGCCCAGGGTCCTGAAGGGGTTAAAGGAAGATGGAAAGATCCCAGTGGAGAGAGAGAGGTTACAGATCGCAGTACGGTGAGAGAGGACAGCTGGAGAAATAGACTGGACAAGGTGGGAGGGGATGGGGTCACTAGAGCAGGTGGTGGGGCGAGCAGACAGGAGAAGCCTGGACACTTCTTCCTCTGTCGCCGGGTCAAGGACTGAGAGTAGATTAGAGGACGTGCGGGAGGGCCAGGATGGGTATTATTTGGGGACTGAGATATATTTTGCCAGATATTTTCAATTTTCTCTTTGAAGTGAGTCGCCAGGTCTTCAGCACAGAGGTCAGTAACTGGGGCCTGAGCTTTAGGCCTTAGGCCTACTGTTTGTAATGAGACTACATAAATATAAGCAGCACCTAGAGTAAAGTGAGATTAGTCTGCCCTGGAATAGAAATTAATCCATGGGCACCACAATCCAATAATCTAAAAATATAGCATGGGGCACCACTCAAGTATGTTTAAATAATCACGTAGGATAAAAAAGACAACATACAATAGAGAATGGTGCACTCCTATACCATTGCATCTGTATCATTGTGCATTTATGTAGATTCAAACTATTTGCTTATCAGCAGCTAATCATATGTAGACAATTTCATATTTTTATTGTGCTGTTGCGATTTTGCTTTTTGCTTATTCATGCAAGGGGAATGTAAATTTGTAGTGGAATTTTTTCTATGCCCTTTTAAATATTTTTAATAGGAATTTCATGTTTTTTTTTTTCTAAATAAAGCTTATGGTTATCTTTACTTTTTGGGTGTGCACCATTTTCTATTGTCTTTTTTTATGCTATGAGATGAGTTTGCCCGGCCATTTCGGGAGTTTTATCTCTTTAATCACAGCTAGAAAAGGATTTTATATATTTTAATTTTTAATTGCATAGGACTGCCGAAGCAAAAAGAAAAAAAAGAAAAACTGACAAAAAATTCTAAAAATAAATAGTTTTCCAGGAATATTTGTTTTAACGAACATAATCCTTTTCAATGGAAGTCTCCCTTTAGAAGCAATGTATGTATACAAGTCCTTGGCGTGACCTAATCTTTTTTTCTAAACTTGATATTTGCTCTCTGACCCATTATTATTCCTCCCATGAGTTGTCTCTTGAACACTAGCAACAAACAATATAGAAACACATCTTTGACCTGTCAGATCATCTCCCCGAGTGAAGAAATTCCTGAACAATATTTACAGTCAGCGGGGCAGAACAGGTATGTTAGCTGAACCTAAACAATGGCCGAGAAAGAGATTTACTGCTTAGCAGCCGAAATGATGAGATGACATGTGGCCTTAAGAAGATCAGCAAATGATTCCTCATACGATTTACAACTAACATGTGTTCTTAGCTTTCGATTACCAGGACCAAAGGTCTAGCTGCAAGATTCAGCAGGCACAGCAATGGTTTAAAGGCATTAGCGACAGACAATAATACATAAACTATAGTTAAAGGGGTATTCAGGTAAATAAAATTTGACTCCTCCTGAAAGTATGGAGTACAAAGAACAATTCTTCAATATATAGTAATTAAATATTTTCAGCCGTTTCCCACATAATCACTCACCAATTGCTGCCTCAAAATGTAATGTTCATAGCCTGTTGCCATGGGATACGACCTGTATTCAGTTTCACCTTTCTGGTCAGGCATGCTCAGTTCTAGCACTAGGATGGCGAGTGATGTGTGTATGAAGCAGCAAGGTATGGGAGGGGATGTAAGAGGGAAATAATGTGAGAGTTCTGCAATGAGGGAGAACAATATAAGATACACAAGATAGTGGAGACTTGCTCTTCAGCAGCCAGGGCAACACAGCATAGGAACAGTCTTAAAGGGCTTGTCTCGCCACGTTGTTTCACAGAGCCAGCAGCAGCTTTCATACATGCATCCTCTCATTTCCTGGTCAGGTTGTCTGTAATTAGCATATAAACTCAGTGTATTCAAACTTCTGCTAATTAGTCTAGATTAGGTAAATCTCCTGCTACCAGGTCCAAAGAAGCTTCAGAGCTAAAGTAAACAGTAGTAACTAGTCTCCTTTGTTAGATAAGATAACACTGAAGCTCTCAAGATGCCGGCAGTTCTGTGCCCTGTCCTGTGTGATGACTTCACTCCCTGCTGTCAAGTAAGAAAAAAAGGAGGGGAGAGCAGGCAAAGCAGGTAGGTAACTAGAGAAACCTGAGAGCACTCAGAAGGCGATAAAATAATTTGTAGCTCCTCAACAAAAAAAATAAAAAATTAACAAAGAAACATATTTGGAAAAAGTCTTCATTTAGTGATCCCTACATTCTGAAAGCTAATCTTTGTAGTGAATCAACCCCTTTAAACAGATGTCCACAATGCATGATGGGAACTGTAGTCTGCTACCCATATGGCTTCTTCTGAAGCCATGCACACTCAAGCTGCACTAAGGAGGAGCACATATGAGGCAAAAGCGTGACAAAATATATCAATTATTCATATTTTGGATGGAGGATTAGTATTATATTGTTGCTCTGTGTCTCATGACCCTGCAGCAGTTTATGTCCGAACAGTGAAATACCCCTTTAAGCTCCAGCCTTTAAAGGGGTTGTCTCAAAGTTTCATAGGATGGATGAATAAAATAATGCTGCTTTGCTCTTTAACTTCCTGGTCAAGCTGTCTGTAATTAGCATATGAGCTCAGTGTATTCAGACCACTGCTAATTAGATAAATCTCATGCTGTCAGGACCAGGGAAGCTTCTGAGATAAAGTAAACAGTAATAATTACTGGCTTTTGTCTGAAAGATCAGATAACACACAAGCTCTCACTGAAGTTCTGTCCTGCTTGACCTGTGTGATCACGTCACTCCCTGCTATCAGATAGAACAAACAGCAGGTTGGGGGAGATGTACACAGGTCGGTCACCTGGGAAACTAGAAAGCCCTCTGAAGGTGATAAAATCACTTGTAGCTCCTCAACAACAACAAAAAATGAACAGATAAATATATTTGGAAAACATCTTCATTTAGTGTTCCCTACATGCTGAAAGCTATTCTTTGTAGCGAGACAATCCCTTTACGTAAACCCCACCTTCGACCACTGAAAGAGTGAAGGGTTTAGCATGAAACGAACCCCTGGGTTCTCGTGCAATATTTCTACAAGATTACCAGATTCAGCAATGTGTCAAAATCTTGAAGGGTGACAAGTTGTGTGGGCAAGTTTATCCTCTATTTATTTTTATCAGTTGTTCCTAGTTTGCAGGATGGGATATGTACTACATAAACAAGACTTGGGACTCTTAGTTTACAGTTTTTGATCAAAGATTGTATTAAGCTCACCTCCCAAAACGTCAAGGGGTTCCCAGAGCAGGTGAGTCCCTACACTAAACATGTTACCTTACTAGGAGTCCATTCAGACTGCCACTACTCAGGGAGTGATAGGAACTTGCAATAGAATCATCCTGCACTTTGATCAAAAACTGTAAACTAAGAGTCCCAGGTTTTCATATTTTCCTTAGCTGTAATGCATTTCCAATATTCCTATATGCCTATGTTTCACTTAGTTCTTAAGTGTGCCACTGTTATTTGTATTAGATGTATGCTATTGCCTTTTCAGTGTGCACCTATGCTTACGTTTTTCAAAGTATATTTTAGATGTGCACAGCCTATTACGTTTTGTAGTCTATTTGAGAAATGGCAATCTCATTGGCTTGCTGCACTCAGCTGCCTCTTTTAAACCAGTGCAGGATGATTCTATTGCAAGTTCCTATCACTCCCTGAGTAGTGGCAGTCTGAATGGACTCCTAGCAAGGTAACATGTTCAGTGTAGGGACTCACCTGCTCTGGGATCCCCTTGACGTTTTGGGAGGCGAGCTTAATACAATCTTTGATCAAAAACTGTAAACTAAGAGTCCCAGGTTTTCATATTTTCCTTAGCTGTAATGCATTTCCAATATTCCTATATGCCTATGTTTTACATAAACAAGACTGCATGGTAAGATTACATCTGCACCTATACTTCCTTGTACATCTACATTGCATCTTTCCATATACTGCACTGCTTATGTCACACAATAAAGCTGTGTGCACACTCTTCTGACTTCTCAGAAACCCAATGGCGACTATGAACCGTTATGATGGACAGCAGAGAGTAGAACATTTTTGCATTTATGGATCAGTTATGTAACAATTTAAGATTTTGTCTTATGTTCTGTTTATCAAACATAGAAATCACACCATCCCCTCTCACCTCTACCTGCTCTTTAAAGCCTGTTTACTCTTCCTTCACATTCTCCTGTCTGCATTATCTCTTCATCAGTTTCCTCTTCACAGTATACATTTTTCTCTACCTCGCGGTCAACACGTTTACTGATTCCTATCAGTTTAACATATGTTTGACCCACAATATAGTATCTCACAAAAGTAAGTACAACCCTCACATTTTTGTAAATATTGTATCATATCTTTTAATAGGACAACACTGAAGATTGGACACTTGGATACAATGTAAAGTAGTCAGTGTATAGCTTGTTTAACAGTAGTAAATTTCTCAAAATAACTCAACACACAGCCATCATTGTCTAAACTACTGGCAAAATAAGAGAGTACACCCTTGAGTGAAAATGGACAAAGTGTGTCCAAAGTGTCAATATTTTGTGTGACCACCATTATTATCCAGCACTGCCTTAACTCTCTTGGGCATGGAGGTGACTACAGCGTCACAGGTTGCATCCACTGGAATCCTCTTCCACTCCTCCATGACGACATCACGGAGCTGGTGGATGTTAGAGACCTTGCGCTTCTCCATCTTCTGTTTGGAGGATGCCCCACAGATGCTCAATATGGTTTAGGTCTGGAGATATGCTTGGCCAGTCCAGCACCTTTACCTTCATTTTCTTTAGCAAGGCAGTGGTCGATTTGGAGGTATGTTTGGGGTCGTTATCATGTTGGAATACTGCCTTGCGGCCCAGAAGGGAGGGGATCGTGCTCTCCTTCACTATCCCACAGTACATGTTGGCATCCATAATTCCCTCAATGAACTGTAGCTCCCCACAGCCGGCAGCACTCATGCAGCCCCAAACCATGATACTCTCACCACCATGCTTGACTGTAGGCAAAACACACTTGTCTTTGTACTCCTCACCTGGTTGTCACCACACACTCTTGACACCATTTGAACCAAATAAGTTTGTTTTTTTACTTATCAGATCACAGGGTATGGTTCCAGTAATCCATGTCCTTAGTCTGCTTGTCTTCAGCAAACTGTTTGCTTCTTTTGCATCATCTTTAAAAGAGGCTTCCTTCTGGGGCAGCAGCCATGCAGACAAATGTCATTTCGTATGTGGCATATGGTCTAAACACTGACAGGCTGACCCCCACCCCTGTAACCCTCACCATCGTAACCTCTGCAGCAATGCTGGCAGCACTTATTTCTGAATATAACGTGGAGCACAAGCACTCGACTTCTTTGGTTGGCCCTGTCGAGGCCTGTTCTGAGTGGAATCTGTCTTGTTAAACCACTGTATGGTCTTGGTTACCGTGCTGCAGCTCAGTTTCAGGCTGTTGGAAATCTTCTTATAGCCTAGGCCATCTTTGTGTAGAGCAACAATTCTTTTTTTCAGATTCTCAGGCAGTTCTTTGCAATGAGGTGCCATGTTCAACTTCCAGTGACCAGTATGAGAGAGTGTGAGAGCAGAAACACCAAATTTAACACACCTGCTCCCCATTCACACCTGAGACCTCATAACACTAGCAAGTCACATGACACTGTGGAGGGAAAATGGAAAATTGGGCACAATTTGTCCATTTTTACTTAGGGGTTTAATTAGGGGGGTAGACATTGATGCCTGTGTGTTGAGCTACTTTGAGGGCACACAAAATGTATAGTTCTATAATCTGTACAATGACTACATTGTGTCAAAGTGTCATATCTTCAGTGGGTCCCATGAAAAGATATGATATAATATTTACAAAAATGTGAGGTTTTGTGTGATATTGTACAAGACAAAGTACTTCTTCACATGTTGTATGCCCCTACATTGGGTTATTTTGGTTGAAAAAAGACATAATTATAATTATCACCCTTTCTCAAATCAATGATATTGTATTTATCGCTGAATAACACACCAGAACCAACAGGAGACGCACACGTTTCTGACATTTCCACAGGCTTTGGTGGAATTTTCTAACAATATGATCTACTTTTGGCTGTATGAAACTGACTGATTTCATGGTATAATCATCTGACTGGGTAACTGGGAAGAAAAAAAAAAAAACTTGTGCAAAAACATCTGACCTTATGGGTGCACAATATGTGAAATAAAAGAACAGTAAAAAAAAAAAAAAAAAAACATACAAAAAATAGAAAATTATAAAAAAAACCCAGCTCAAATGGCCACTTTTAGCCCAGGCCTCGACAACCCTAAAACTTTATGTCCCCTATATATAAATGCCTGTGACAGAAAAGTAAATTGATGAAAAACGAACGTCAGCATAAAAAAGCTTCTTTATTCAGGAATCAGGAGTACAAAAATCGGTGCACCGTTAGGGCTCAAAAAACAAACAGCAGAGCCTTTGAGAAAGGCTTGACACAGGCTCTGCTGTTGGTATTTTGAGCCGAAACATTGCACTACTTTTTGTACTCCTGATTCCTGAATAAAGAAGCTTTTTTATGCTGACGTTCGCTTTTCATCAATTTTCTGGATCATTGATGGTGAAAACAGGGCTGGTGCATGTTCGCTTTTTGGGTAACTATGTTTTAGGACTTCGGTGCTGGCCCAACTGTGTTTTTGTTGTGACAGAAAAGTGACACAATTGCAAAACTTTTTTTAGCACCACTTTTAAAATTTACTTTAATTTTTTTTACTATTTCCCCCCCCCCTTTTTTTTTTTTTTTTAAATCGAATGTAAAAGTAACGTAAAAATAAAGCATTAAAGGGTTTTTGCCAGGACGCGAGTTACTTACCTCCTTATCAGCACGGGAGTAGAATATAAACAAATCATGCTAAGTCATGAAAGCTGCACGGCTGAGAGGGAGGGGGTGAGCAAGGAGTGAGGAATAAGGGAGAGTCTCAAAACTTAACTCAAATAATAACATTACAACAGTGGATTATCTATACAGCAGACACAGGCTCATATACTGCACTTTCTCCCCACCCCTTGAAAACTCATTCATTTTCCCTGTCATCAGATAAGAAGTGTTTCATGCAAGCGGGGCCAGATCAGCTCCTGTCAGTGTCCTGGTCGTGTCTAATGCAAACTTTCAGGTAACTAAGGGGGACTGAGAAATGCTGTAGCTCTCAGAGGCTTCACTTTTTGTAATCACATATATTTAGAAAAGTGATTAAATACCCATTTTGGAGGATCCCACGTCAACATTACATCGTGGCAAAACTCCTTTAACTACCACGGAAAAAAATAGTAGAAAAACCGAGTGCAAGAAAGCATTATAGCATTCAAACCTGCGTATAGTTAGGAAAATGTACCTGGTCGGGAAGGGGGTTAAAAAGCTCGGCCAGGAACTAGTTAAAGGGGATGTCCACTTGCTTAAGTTCTATGGTTATCACCGAAATCATCCCATCCCCTATCACCTCTACCTGCTCTTCACAGCCTGTTTACTCTTCCCTCACATCCTCTTTATCTTTTCATCATTTTCCTCTTCACAATATACATTTTTCTCTATTTGTATAGCAGTCAATACGTTTATCAGTTCCTACCAGTTCAACATATGTTTGACCCAATATACAAGACGAAGCACTTCTTCACATGTTATCTTTTATCTACAATGGGTTTATTTGGTTAAAAAAGCAAAGTGATTATCAAGTTCAATCTTTCCCAGATCAATTATATGTTTTTTATTGCTGAATTACACACCAGAACCAACAGGAGACATACTTTTCTGCACTTGTGGCGGGTTGACCACTGCAGATTAGACTTTGGTGGAATTTTCTAATATGGTCCCTAAAATGTGGACTACTTGTGGCTGTATGGAACTGGCTGAACCTTTTTTTTTATCAAAGAATCAGCTGATCAGCTCTGCAGTAAGTACAGGGGGCTATTTTCTCCTGTATTTCCCCTGTAACTGAGCCTAATACATCAGCCCCGTTACAAGCAAAATCAGGAAGAAAACAAAAAAGAAAATTGTGTAAAAATGTGACCGTATGTGAGGCATGGAATATAAAATAATAGTAAAAAACACACACACAAAAATAAAATGTAAAAAAAAAACAAACAGCCCAAATGGCAACTTTTAGCCCTGTCCCCGACGACCCTAAAACTTTATATCACCTATATATAAATGCTTCTGATGGGAAAGTAACACAATTGCAAAACTTATTTTAGTGGCAGTTGTGCTGTTAAAAAAAAAAAGTAATGTGAAAATGTGATTTTTTTTCTTTTTACTACTTTCCCTCCCTTTAAAAAAAAAAAAATCTAATATAAAAATTACATAAAAATAAAGCATAACCTGTAACAGAAAAATTTGTAGAATAACTGAGTTCAAGAAAGTATTATAGCGTTCAAACCTATACTAAGGCAAAGGTAAATGAGCTGGGTCAGGAAGGGGGTGTCCACTTCCATATTTCCCCATTCAGAAGAAGCGTTCAGTATGGGGCGATAAGTGGTTAAAAAGCACTATAACAAAAAGAAAATGCATAATTTTATGTGAAGATATTGCTGCAGGAGCTGATTTTGCATTGGATATAAACAGGTTTCAAGCGTATATGGTAGCTGTGACACATCAAGCTTACAATCGGTTTCTTCCAACCTTATTCTGGTATTATTAATAACTGATATGAAATTAGAGGCTTATGTATTTACAGTATACACCTGATGCACCTTTATGGGTTCCTGAATATGACACCATGCAATCATGGGAGACGTAATCTGGCAAACACGCCTTAGGCCCATAAACAATGTTCAAATATAACGAGTTTTCAGCTACGATCATATAAATCCTTGGAAAGAACTGCACTAAGTATGGTCCCTGAAGAGTTAATGACCTCTGTTATCTGAATGGTGCATGCGTGAATTGTTAGAAATATAAGTTGGCACAGAATATGGAAGTTTGCAAGTTCCTGCAAATCCAAGCACAAATACGACAGAGGGTAGAACATGTAAGGACATTTCAACAAGTTCAGTCAGCTCTTTGTTTCAAATAACAATGTGTGGCAGCAGTGTCCCACCATGCTTCTTCAGGGAATAGTGATTAGGTCATACAGGTCTTGATATAAGCTAGCATACACTACCATCATGTACGCATCTACAGCTTCAAGAAAAAGTAAGTAAATCCTTTAGAATTACCTGGAGTTTTGGTCTGATTACTAATAAAGGCCATGTCCCCACTGCACCGGTTTGCTTGCGGTTTTTCAAACCATCTGAAAAACCGTCCGCAAACAAACACAACGGGCTTCTATGGAAAACCCGTGCAGAAGTCCGCCTGCACAGGTTTTCCGCCCGGCGGTTTTTCAGACCGCCGCCCGCCTGAAAGACATTGAACATGTTCATTCTTCCGTCCGGTTTTCGGACAGAATCTGAACAAGTCAATGTGAAGGGGGAGAAATCGCGGAGAAAAGCCGCCCCCCCCCCCTCCCTCCCCCCCGCGGCCAAGGGGATGGCACTAAACCAGGACAAATACCGGTCAGATAACCCGACCAGTATTTGTCCAGTGCCATGTAAACAGGCCCAAACTGTGGTCTGATTGGTATCTAACTCCCAACTATAGACAAACGCAATCTAAATAAACTAGTAACACAGTTATGAGCACAATAAGTAAACCTCCCCAGGGCAGGGAGAAACACAAAGTGAACCCCTGCTCTAATTAGTTCTCGAAAAGCCAAATGAAAAACAGTGTTTTATTAAGAAAATTAGATGAGAACTGTATTTTACAATGGCCTTTTTCCATTTAAATAAAGGCAAATGAAGCTGACAAATCTGTTCCTCTCCAGAAAGACTGGTTAGTGTGAACTGTGCTTCAATGCAAACATTTTTCAGAGAACCTTAGAAGGTGTATTACTGAGACAGAAGAAGTTGGGAAAAAAAGATGTTAAAGCCTAGAAGTCTGTAACCTCTTAAGATCACTCTGAAAGTACAATGGGTAATCCTGAAAGCGGTCAGCTAGGACTTAAAGGGTCATACTCACTATAGACTTACATGGCATTTCAATAGGTGTGGCTCAAAATGAAGAGCAAGTAGCGCTTGCGCCTGACTCCCCCATTCTGTTCTATGAAAGTTCCAAATTCATACCCATCAGAATTTGTTGGCATAACCTAGCAATATGCCATCTAAGTCCATGGTGGGATCACCTCTTTAAAGGGGTTTTGCCACAAACTAAAATTGACATAGGAAGCTTGCAAATTAGAAAATAAACATTTTCACCATTTATCATTATTACAAATTCTCTACCATTTTTGTTTTAGCTGCAACTTTAGTGATCCGTAGTCTTCAGCTCGTCTCTAGGAGATAAGATCAGTGACGAAAGCTCCTCAGTTTCGCTGAAAATGCTCAGATATCTCCTCTCCTTTCAGGCAGCTACTGTCAGTCTCTTCCCTGCTTAGTAATTACAGACACTCACTGCTGAGCGAGTCTCGATTCCCAGGTGCTGTCATTGTACTCCCCTCCTCTGTACTCCTTAGTAATTTGTCAAACAGTGCAAATAAAAAAAAAAAAAAGAAACCTCACTCAGGGATGTGCACTGAGAAAAAAAAAATCCATGTTTGGCTCTTGCAAGGATTTGAAGTCAGAACCTCCATGTTGAAAGACAGAAGTGCTAACCACTCAGCTACATTCTAGCTACTCATAGTTATTTACCTAAACAGACTTTTCTTTGACTAAAGTGAGCACATTGTGGAGAAAAGCATGGTGATGTCAGCCTGCAGGGTATGCAGCTGAAACAAATCACATACGCCCCCTTTTGATCACAATGAAAGCTGAAGCTGGGCAAAACAGGCATGAAATTCATTTGTGACAAAACCCTTTTAAGAGTAAGGCTTGTATCACCACGACCGTTTTGTGATTCCCGTTTTAAAAAAGAAACCGTTTTACCCGGGTCCGCAAAACGGATCTAACAATTGTCCAGTGTGATTAACATTGCTTTTAATCGCAAAAGCGCATCTCTATTCACACAATGAATCCTATCGCTTTTCGCGATTTCCCCATTTCGGATCCGTTTTAAGAATTGACATGTCCAATTCTTCTTGCGTTTTACACAAGAGAAATCCCCATAGGAAATAAGGGAGTGCGCTTTTGGCATCCCGAAAGCGGATCCAAAAGCGCAGCATACATTTGGGTGCGTTTTGGATCCGCTTTCGATGGCAAAAACGCATCCGTAAAACGCATTGGATTTAAATTAAATATAAAATCTGAATATTATGTTTGGGTTATATTTAGTTTATAAATGTATATAATTATATATGTAAATGTATATAATAGTATATAAATGTATAATTTATATAAATATATATATTATGCTAAATATATATTTAGTTTAAAAAATGATTGTTATTAATTCATTTACATAGGGTGGGTTTGAAAACTATTGGTTGATTTAAAAAAAAAAAAAATAGGGGGGGGGCGGGTTCTAAAATCATAGGTGTATGTACAGTTGATTGACACTAGGTAAAAAAAGGTTTTTTTTCTTGGTCATTGATAGATTATATTATATTTAAATTGCAGGTTGATAGGTTGATTTAAATAAAGCATTGAAAAAACGGATCCAAAAAACCAGATCTGTAAAACGCATGCAAAACGCATCCAATGCGCATCCAAAAAAGATCAGCTGTTGCGTTTTCTGGATCCGCTTTTTGGATGCAGTTTGCATCCAGTTTTCGCAGGTTAAAAACGGATCCGTAAAACGCATCAAAAACGGATCCAAAACGTCGTGTGAACAAGCCCTAATAGTAAATGACCTTCAGAAGACTCTACAAACAGCAAAAACCTCTATTCATGTGTCCACTTTTAGAAAAATATTGAACAAAGAATGGTGTTCAGGGTAGGACATTGAGAAGTCAATCACTGCTGCCCAAAAGACAATGTGATCCTTTTCAAGTATGTCTGAGACCTCCTGGATGTTCCACATCTCTTCAAGTAAAATGTACTACTGACAGATAAGAGAGAAGTAAAACTTTTTTTTTTTTTTAGCACCAATGCACAATGCTATGTATGGAGGAAGAGGAACACTGCACACAAACAACAAAAACAGAGCCCACCTATGAAGTATGGTGAAGGTAGCATTGTGCATTGGGGCTGCTTTGCTGTCTCGGGGCCCAGGTGGCTTGCAATCATTGAGGGTAGAACGAATTCAAAGCTGTATCAAAGCATTTTACAGAATGGAAGTTCAGCAATCCCAGACCTCAAGCTGAAGAGAGATGCTAGGTGATACAACTAGACAATGGCCCTTATTTATCAAAGCTGTCCAACAGTAAAAACTGTCTTTGTTTCCCATAGCAAAAACTCTGAGCACTGCTTTCATTCCCAAAGCAGCAAAAGAAATTAAAGCCGAGTTCTCTCTTTATTGTAAGTAAGTCAGTCTTTATTGTCCATAATGAACCAATGAACCAAAGCTCACAGTAAATCAACTAAAAAAATAGTCGAAAAAGAACCAAGAATCCTGGGTTGAAATGGACAAGCCAATCCTGACCTTAAAGGGGTTGTCTCACTACATTGATTCCTCTTACCTGAGTCCTGTTTTCTGGGTCCTACGGTGAATTCAGGGGCGTGTGTACTGACTTTCACTAGGCTGCAGTAGAAGCCAGGTCTGTAGCTATAGCAACCAGTGCTGGCAGCCTATCAGGAGAGACTGAACAGGTCTGTAGCTATAGCGACCTGAGGAGCTGATGCAGCCAATACAAGAAGGGATCTCTCAGAATAGGTAGGATATTGTTAATGGACACATATTGCAAAGTGACTTGTTTTTGCAAGATCTTTAACATAAAAAGCAATCCTTGTAGTGAGACAACCCCTTTAAAAAGATATTGCCATCTCAAACATTGATGACATATCCACAGTATATGCCAGAACTATCTGGCACATGAAGGTCCCAGCGAAAGGACCATATCTTGAGACTGGGGGGCCTGTTACCCCCATCATCACTCCATGGCTCTCTCTGTTCACTTCTATGGGATTTCTGGGTACAGCTGAGTAAGTGCACTTGGCTGTACTCACCAAACAGAAGTGCAGTAGGGCCTCTTTCATCTATGTTCTCAGATGCGTCCATCAAGACTTCTGCTTCAAATTAATAGAAACTGTAAGCATAATGGATCCTAGAGGAGGGCAGGGACTACATGGTTTTTACTCCCATAGTGGGAGATAGCATATCTCTTGAAGTCTAACTACTGGGCAGCCAAAATCCCTAAATAGCTTTTTACTATTTTTTTCAGGTATGGTATCAGAACGCAGATTGAAGGGGGTCGGATTCCCAGTTGTCAATACATTTCTGGGACAGTTGAGTTTCTCACAGGAAAATACCTAAAACCAAGGCTGTGGAGTCAGAGTCGTGGAGTCGGAGTCGGTGCTCATTTTGCATGAGTCGGAGTTGGAGTCGGTAAAAAATGGGCCGACTCCCAAAATATATAAATTGTCCCAGTTAGTTCAATGCAGAGACAAGAGCAAGAGGAATTGAGTCCGGCCAGTGCTGCTGCTCCCATATCTTCAGCCTTATCACATGAGGAGTGTAATTGATGACACGAAGCAGGCAAAACGCTGCCACAGGGGAGAAGATTCCGATCCCATAGCAAACAGATTGACCAGATTTCAGCAAAATTTTTCACTTCATAATTTTACAATTTATTAAAGTTTTTGTGTTTCTAAAGTCGTATCCTATAAATATATTTTACATTGACAAGCAAAAGGGTAAGAATGTTTTGAACTTTTGACTTTCAGGCTCCATATCTCACCATCCATGTGGGACTCCCATCATTTATAGACAATCCTTTTGGCTCATACATAACTTTACCTTCAACAAATTTAGCATCTACTTAGTTCAGCAGATTCTTCTCATGTAACTGCATTGTTACCGTTTTGCTCCTGGTGGTCAGACAATCTTTTTCTTCTTATTACTACTAATTACAACCTGTTCTCACTTTCCCTAATAGCTCAGTGTGTTATTAGGGTGATTCCCAAGCGAAAGGTCACTGGTTCGAGCAGCCATGAAGAACATTTCCCAAGAAAAGAGAAACCGCATCACCCAGCTCATTGATGGCGTCTCAAGAAAATTGCCGAACTGCATCATGTGAGGACATGACATCGGGAAGAATATGAAATGAAGTCCGTCCAAAGCCAAGAGGTGACGACCATGCTAGCACCGGGCGTATTACACAGGTCTGGAATGATGGCCCGAAAAAAGGGGAAGAAGCTGCAACTTCAATCTCATCATAAGAAGCGTCGACCAAGAGTTTACAGAAAAGTATGAAAAATTTAAGTTTGGAAACGGGTGATTTGGAGCGTTGAGATGAAAGTCAATAGACCGGGCTTTGATGGGGCAAATAGGTTTGGAAGAATCAAGGGAAAAGGGGCTAATGGATCGAGAAGCTGGAAGATCTGTCAGGTTCGGTGGAAGAAGCCTGAAGATATGGGGAGGGGGTCACAGCCAAAGATGTTGGATACTTGACCAGGAACAATGGTGACCTCAATGCTGAGCTATATGTGAGTGTCCTACAAGATGAGCTACTTCATACACTCGTGTACTATGGGGATGAAGAGGACGACATAATGTTCCAGCAGGACAATGACCTGAAGCATACGTCAAGGTTGGAGAAGGAAATGACAATGAAGTAGAGTTGCTGTATTAGCCTACACAGTCCCCAGACCTCAACCCAATCCGAAACTTTGGGGTAGAGTTGAAGAAAAAGCTGTATATGTATCCAAGTCCAGTCTGCACCAACATTGGGAACATGTAGAAGAGACCTGGGATCAGATTTTGGTCAAGACATGCTTGAATCTGATCCAGAGCCCATAAGGATTCAGGCAGTGCTGAAGGCCAAATTTAGATTTTTTTAGGAGCAAAACAGTAACAATGCAGTTACATGGCAAGAATCTGCATAACTTAGCAGTTGCTAAATTCTAATTAATGTATGTATAAGATAGGTAAGATGATTGTCTATAAAATGATGGAAGTCTCGTGTTCAAAACTGTAGCGAATGGTGAGATGTGGAGCCTGAAAGTCACAAGTTAAAAACATTGTTACCATTATGCTTGTCAGTGTATTTTCTACCTAAATAGCTTGATTATTGTATCGTAAGGTGATAAAAAGCCTGATGTTACCATTATACTACAGTAAAGTTATCACTTAAACATGCGCCATGTATGAGGGAGTCGGAGTCGGGAGTCGGTGTCAGGGAAATTGAGGAGTCGGAGTCGGGAGTCGGAGCTTTGGCTTACCGACTCCACAGCCCTGCCTAAAACCGCCTGGAACATCCAAAATGTCCCCATCTCTGGCAGTGCTACCTACTGCATCCACCAAACAGGAAGATATTTTTGAATCAAAACTGTTCAAAAAGTTGCATCATTTTAATTTTAGATGCTAGGAAGCAACATAAAATGGTTGTAAAGAAACAAATGACATCAAACAAGGTAAACAGACCTAATATTTTAAGGATACTGGAGCCCATGGCTATAAAGCAACATCACATGTGGAGCTCAATTTTGCAAGATCTGTAGCACATAGGACTCTTCCACTTTTCAGGGCAATGGAGTGGTTTACTGAACATCTCTAAATTCTTAAAATCTGTCATTTACTATGAATTTTCGTGTCCATAAAGTTAGCCATACATATTAAATAGGTCTTGTTTTGCCAACCGCTACCTCTCCCGTTTCCCGGATATACATGCATTAGGGTTATGACTTTCGAACCTTTTTGAAAATTTTAATTATCCTGATGTTGCATTTGATGAACTTTTGTCTATACAGTATGTTAGTTTTCTGGTGTTATTTTCAATGAAAAAACTCCCGCACCCATTGTAATTTCACTTTTGGCCCGCAGCGAAAGGAAAAATCATAGCACTTCATGATGAAAAGCATAAGAAAACTATAAATATGAAATATATAAAAATATATGAATAATAAAAATTTTCAAAAAGGTTAAAAAGTTATAACCCTAACATGCATGCTCTGTTCAGATGAGTATGCATGTGTTCTGCATGGTAAGAGGCTGACACTTATCTAACGTGTTTGGCCAGTTTAGGAAAGCCCTGTTATACTACTATGTTAACATTTTCAGATAATAGATTATTCTCGTTACACAATGTGAATTGTTCACTACTATCAGTAATGTCAGTAAAACTACAATGCATATTGTGATTTCTCTATGAGGCCAGTGACAGGAAGTCTATGACCAGGAAAATATTTCCTACTTTGAAGTCTTCTCTTCTATATGCTCCTGAAAGCAACTCTGCATGTTTATACTTGACTAAGGGTTTGCGGCCGGTTTTTCAGACGGTTTGTGGTTTTGCAGACCGTCTGAAAAATCGGCCGCAAACGAGCAGAACAGGCTTCTATGGAAAACCCGTGCAGCAGTCCCACTGCCCAGTTTTTCCCCTCGGCGTTTTTTCCGCCCGTGGGCCGCCCGAAGAATATTCTACAAGCACATTCTTCCGTCCGGTTTTCGTACAGAATATGTGAATGTGAACGGGGAGGTCTTTTTTCCGCTCATCACGGAGAAAAGCCGTACCCCCGCGGCCGTGTGCACAGCACACAAACCGGACAAATACCGGTTGGACAAACTGACCGGTATTTGTCCATTGCCGTGTAAACGGCCCCTAACAGTAGATTTATGTACGGCAGTTTGATTTTTTTACTTTTTGGAAGCTTTCCTTTAGCAGTTGGGCTAGTGCACTGGCAAAGATTGAAATAGTTGTTATGTATTTTATCAATACTTTTGTGCTTCACTCTCCATTGGTTATGGCTTATTGTGAATGGGTGTGAATATGCAACATCATGCGCCAAAAATGCGACAAGATTATTGGTGTAAACAAAGCCATTAGGTGGTATAAAACTTGGCTAGGCTGTGAAACATATGGCTGGGACCACTTTTGCACACATCCTTGGTCTGTATTGTTCTTAGTTATTGATTTTTGTTTTTTGGGTTAAGTTTCCGTGCAATATTTTTGTCACTTGGTTATGTACAGTATCTATTGTGACAATGATCTTACAGAGCTGTTACCACCTTACATACATCAATGTGTTATAGGTGCTTTTAAGACCTACACATCTGAGTAATGGGCCTCAAAAACTCTCCATTTGGAATGGAGAATTGGCTCTGTTTGTACGGTCACTCTCTATCCATTTCAGTGAGAGTTCCGGGTACAACTGAGCGCTTGCATTCAAGAGTTCTCGGGACGCCCACTGAATAAATGGAAAGTAACTGCACAAGCACAGCCACTTCTTTGTTTTGGAGTAGGAGTTGTTGCGGGTTGCAGAGGTGGGACTTGCACCTATCACACACTGATGGTATATTCTATTGATATACCATCAATGTGTGAGCTGACAAAACCCCTTCAAATACTACCGATACTGTTTTTCTGGAACAGAGATGTGATAATTCTGTAATTCAGCACTGCATTTCTAACAATACTTTTATATGTACTTCTGACCTAATAAAATGTGATATTTGTTATTTATGGTGTTGATGTTGCCATTTTTTGTTGGTGGTATGTGTAAAACTTGTCACCTAAAAAAAATATATATAGTGTATAAGATCTATTGACTACATGTGTTTTGGCGCAGGGTTACCCCTTTCTTTTATAGTCCAATCATCCTTACTCTACAGGGGCCCATCAGTACCTGACTGGTACATAATATCCACTTATATCACTTAGTATCATTATGTGGCAAGACCAAAAAATAAGCTGGAGCAAATACACTCACCGGCCACTTTATTAGGTACACCATGCTAGTAACGGGTTGGACCCCCTTTTGCCTTCAGAACTGCCTCAATTCTTCGTGGCATAGATTCCACAAGGTGTTGCAACGATGCTCAATTGGTACCAAGGGGCCCAAAGAGTGCCAAGAAAATATTCCCCACACCATGACACCACCACCACCAGCCTGAACCGTTGATACAAGGCAGGATGGATCCATGCTTTCATGTTGTTGACGCCAAATTCTGACCCTACCATCCGAATGTCGCAGCAGAAATAGAGACTCATCAGACCAGGCAACGTTTTTCCAATCTTCTACTGTCCAAATTTCGATGAGCTTGGGCAAATTGGAGCCTCATTTCCGTGTTCTTAGCTGAAAGGAGTGGCACCTGGTGTGGTCTTCTGCTGCTGTAGCCCATCTGCCTCAAAGTTCGCCGTACTGTGCGTTCAGAGATGCTCTTCTGCCTACCTTGGTTGTAACGGGTGGCTATTTGAGTCACTGTTGCCTTTCTATCAGCTCGAACCAGTCTGCCCATTCTCCTTTGACCTCTGCATCAACAAGGCATTTCCGCCCACAGGACTGCCGCTCACTGGATGTTTTTTCTTTTTCGGACCATTCTCTGTAAACCCTAGAGATGGTTGTGCGTGAAAATCCCAGGAGATCAGCAGTTTCTGAAATACTCAGACCAGCCCTTCTGGCACCAACAACCATGCCACGTTCAAAGGCACTCAAATCACCTTTCTTCCCCATACTGATGCTCGGTTTGAACTGCAGGAGATTGTCTTGACCATGTCTACATGCCTAAATGCACTGAGTTGCCGCCATGTGATTGGCTGATTAGAAATTAAGTGTTAACGAGCAGTTGGACAGGTGTACCTAATAAAGTGGCCGGTGAGTGTATATTCTTTATAGAGTTTTACTCTCTATAAGTAATTATGAATGCTGGTTGCCTATCTATACAAGTGTCTACACCAATTGAATATCTTTTTTATTCTCTACTGATCTTTGTAGGCCAACTTATGGTTCCACAATTTAGATATAGTTCAATTAAAGCAAAAACCGACTATTTCCATAAGTCCTACATTCTTTTTTTTGGAGAGGATCATGATCAACCATGGCAACCACTCTACTGAACAGTATGGACAGTGTAGTGGATCGGAATCAGAGAATGGAGATCAATGGACCTTCATTTTCCTGATAAAAGCAGGTTTTACCTTAGGAAGCAGCACCTATCAGGCATTTTTGGCATATTCTATGAATATTCTATAAGTGCTTAAATGGGTTTTCTCACCACAATGATTAGCTTTTAACATGTAGGGAAAGTTTACGATTACTATATACATTGCTGTTTCGATTTTGCTTTGTTCAGGAGATAAAGGAGATTTTATCTACTGCTGGTGTACATATTTCTTTGGTTACTGACAACCTCACCCTGCTCTTTCACTTATCTGATTGCTCCAAGCTGCCGACCGACCAGAGTGAGTTACCCCCTGCTAAAGCTTTAGCACAGGAGCTTGTTAATCTAAGTTAGGGTATGTTCCCACGGTGTTTTGGATAGGATTTTGGATCGGTTTTTAGATGTGTGTTCGGATTCGATTTTCAGACCCTTAATGGACCCAAACATGCATCTAACAATGTCCAGTGTGATTTACGTTGCTTTCAATGTAAAACACGCATCAGCGTTCAGACGAGTGATCACCGATGCGCGTTTACATGTGTTTTTCTGATGCATCTTTTGGATCTGTTCAAAGAATTGACATGTCAATTCTTGATCCAAAAGATGCAGAAGACACCCGATTTAAAACTATAGGGTGCATGTCTGCTGCAGGCAAAACACATCCAAACACGCACCTGCATGTTGGATGTGTGTTTGATGCTTTTTGATCCGATGCACACAGTGCTTTTGGATGCGATTTTCGGATCCAAAATGCTGTGTGAATATACCCTTAGAGCTCTGTAGCCTTGTGCAATACAGATTATAAATCTCCAGCAGCCATGTCACTGTAACAGGAATAGCTGATATGTCAAACACTGCTGTAGAATCACCCACAGCCTAACCAGGAAGTGGGAGTCTAAAGCTGGCCGTGGCTATATAAAACAGCATGGTGAGAACACCCCTTTTTGTGGTTTAAAATCACTGCATTCCTTCTGTACTTAAAAACATATTATACACTGAATTTACATGCTTTATAGGCATACATGCCAACTCTCCCAATTTGGGTGGGGGTTCTCGCTCATGGGGGTCACCTCCCGCCCTCCGGAAGAGTCGGCGAACCTCCTGCCGACAGCAGGCAGCGGGGGTTATTTAAATGACTATGGCGCCGGAGTAGCGTCAGGATGCTATTCGGTACCACCGGGTCGTTCCTACAGGCGGGTGCCACTCACCAGAGGGGGCACTGCAGCCGCCCGCCTGGCGATTCTCACTGACTCTGTGAGGCTGCACAGAGTCAATCAGAAGCTGCATGCTCCGTGCAGCTGCTAGTACAGGGAGAAGGCAGGAGGGATCGTTCCCCTCCTGCTTTCTCCCCTGTATGTGCGCTGTACATACAGATCAGCATCGCAGGGGCAGTGACGCACAGCTGTACTGTACTGTACGCCGGCCCAGGAGAAATCTGGAACTGGACACACAGGGAATCTGGTGAGTTAAGTAGTTTTATTATTTTATTTTTATTAGCTATAGGGGCACTACCTGGCTACAAGGGGGCACTGCCTGGCTGTAAGGGGCATCTATCTGGCTACAAGGGGCACTACCTGGCTGTAAGGGGCATCTACCTGGCTACAAGGAGCACTACCTGGCTACAAGGGGCACTACCTGGATAAAGGGGGCTATACCTGGCTATAAGAGGTACTACCTGGATAAAGGGGGGCTACTACCTGGCTATAAGGGGTATTACCTGGATAAAGGGGACTATAAACTGGCTATAAGGGGCACTACCTGGATAAAGAGGGTTACTGTCTGGCTACAGGGGGCTACTACCTGGCTAAAGGGGGCTACTACCTGGCTAGAGGGGGCATCTACCTGGCTAGAGGGGGCGACAACCTGGCTAGAGGGGGCGACAACCTGGCTTTCTTCCAGAGCCATTATGCAGTTAGGCAGAGTGGGTGTGGCTTTTTCTAATGGACATGGCTTGCAAACAAGATGGGCGTGATTATGCAAATTTTGCATATAGGTTACAAGGGAGTCTGTTTGTATACAGAGGAGATACTCTGCTCAGGCAGAGCTGCAGTGCAAAATATGGAGGAAAGACAAAGGCAACAACCCTAACCTAATAAGAAACAAGATATCATGTGGATTTCTGAATCACGTAGACTCTAGTAGATATTGTAGGTGCAAAAAGTGAATATAGTTCTAGTAAAGAACAACTATACTCTGGCAGCAATTCCAGTAGCTGGACTCCTATGTAGGGGAAAAAAACAGGGCAAAGGTGGTTTTACAGAAAATGACAAAACAATTGAAAAAGTCAAAATTGAATTTCCCATAAGTCCCTTCAGTTACAGTTGCTGAATAGTTCAGGTACATGTTCCACTCAATTTTATACAGAACAAAGAGGTATTTCTGGAGTCTAAAAATGCTGGGACCGTATCTCCGAAAGAGAAGCAGAGGTGCAGGAGACCAACAAAGGACCTGACATGTAGACTAGTATGTCAATAATGTGAGGATCCGCAGCCAGCATGCATCAAACATCTGCACCTCTATGTGTTTGTACTGTATGCCACATACCCTGAGGTAATAACAGTCACCACAATGTGCAGAGCTGAGGAGCACAAGGCTAAAGTCAGCCACACAGTCTTATTGGTATTTGCCAGTAATTCTATCTGAAAACTCCTGGGAACGCCATTATTTTAACAACTGAGTAAATTGGGGGGGAGACGCAGTACCAAACTTAGAATCTTCCGCCCCGTTTTCAGGTGAAAGATGTGCATTTCACTGATTGAGGGGGATGGGGGAATCTGTAAACCACAGAGAGAACCGTCCCCCAAAACCCTGCAAAAGATGACAAAATACCGGCTGGATTCTTAAGACAGAATCCGACCAGTATTTTGTCACTGGCGTGTGGTCACACCCTTAGGCTATGTTCACACGGCTTAATTGCGGGGCGTAATTACACCCCGCAATTAGGCCGTGTGGACGGGGCAGGAGCGAGGGCGGGGAGCAGGCACCTCGCCGGCCCATAGACTATCATTACTATACGCCGCTAGTAAATGACATGTCACTTATCTCCCCGCCCGGCGGATTCGCCGAGCTGGTAGGGGAGACGTAATGCATAGTTCTCTATGAGAACTGTGGATCACCGTAATGACTGGGACGTATTTCAGCCCGTAATTTGCGCAGTACGCCGCGAATTACGGGCTGAAATACGTGCCCAAATAAGCCGTGTGAACATGGCCTTAGAGTCACACTTCCTGGTTAGGCTGTGGATGATTCTACAGCAGTGATTGACACAACAGCTCCACTATTCCTAGCTAGTCCTGTGACAATGATATGAGTGCAGGAGATTTATTATCTGTAGTGCACAAAACTAAGAGCTCTAAGGGTTAAAACTTGTCACTAACTTAAATAAACAGGCTCCTGTGCTAGAGAGAAGACTCAGCAGGGAGTGACTCATCATGGTTCGAGGGCAGTTTAGAGCAATGAGAGAAACGTGTGTACAATAGCAGTAGATAAAATATCCCTTATCTCCTGAAGAAAGCAAAATCGGAATAACAATGTATTTGGTTATAGTCTTCGTTTAAAGGGGTGTTATCGTTTCATTAAATGGTCTTCAGAATAAGGGGACAGTGAAAACAAGCAACTTTGCAATTGGATGTCATTAGCAAAGCTGCCTTGTTCTCACAGTGTCCCTTATCTTGTGTTTTTTATTTACACTGATATCCAGTGTGGGTCTAATCCCTCCTCCTTGCATTTCACTAGCTGAGAGCTCATTTACATTCTGTACAGCCCCTGGGTCGATTCACTGAGGCTGTTGCTGACTCAGAGTTAGGGGCCGTAGCATTTTTCTGTTCTCCACACCTAGCAGAAACAGACTGCAGCAGATTGTACAATGAGAAAACATGACAGTTTTGACCCTGTGCCTAACTCTCCTGCATACACGCAGATCTGTGCCGTTCTTAGAAAGCTGTAATACATCTCCAGCTGTGAGAGATCAGTGCTCAGATTAGATTGAATGCAGCCTGTGGTATGTATACAGCTCTTATAAAATAAGACTGATAGGGAGAGACACAGTGATATGTGGACTCAGAAGGGAGGGGGAGGGGAGTCTCAGGCCAGCAGTGAAGGGGGGATGACGTCATCCAGCGGGGCGGGGAAGAAACGCCCCTGCATTCACAGAGCTGGGAAGCTAAGAGAAGTGTGAATCAGCCGAAGTAAGGAAGCGATACATCCCCTTTAACTTTCCCTACATGTTAAAAGCTAATGCCTGTGGTGAGAAAATCCCTTTAACTCAATTCTGACAACATCCTGAGAGAGGAGGAGAGGGGACTGGGTTGTGTCTATAATAATTAATTTATTGGAAAAGTGTTAATGAATTCATGTCTGGGATCGCTCTGTATTATAATTCATACTACGGGGCACAGTGTACGTGATAATTACTTTCAGGGGTCACAGTCTGTATAGTTATTAATTTCAGGGGCATAATGTATAGGATAATACATTTCAGGCAGCATAATGTATATTATTAATTTCAAGAGGAACAGATTATAAGATAACAAATTTCAGGCAGCACTGTGCATATGATAATTAATTTCAAGGGGAGCATAGTTCTTTTTAGTACAAGGGGAACAGTGTGTATAATCACCACCAGGTGCCATGGTGTGGATGACAATTTACTTCAAGTGACATAGTGAGTATTGTAAATATTTTCAGGGGAGAAACCCCTTTTAAGGAGTTTTCCAAGACTTTTAAACCCCCTCCTCACTACTACCTCGCTTAAATGGAAAATTAACCCATACTTACCTCTCTCATCACCACCGATTCTGCCCTGCTAGAGCTCCAGTGATCCTTCACTGATGACATCACGTTCGTGGATCACATGATGCATGTGACCACAGTGATCTTTGATTGGCTGCAGCATCATGTGATCCATGAACGTGACATCATCAGTGAGAAACCCAGGGGGAACACTGGAGCCCTGGCAGGGCAGAACCAGTGGTGATGGGAGAGGTAAACATGGGTTAATCTTCAATTCACAGTGTAAAGTGGTAAGGAGGTGTAGAACACAATAATCATTTCTGTTGTTGGAGGTGCTGTAGAGGAATGAAGATGAGCTATGTTTGCTTCCTGAGGCGTGTGACACCTGTTAGGCAAGCAAACAGTAATTGGTATTCATCATAATATCAAGACTACCAGCACAAAGCTGGAGTCGACCAGCTCATGAATACATTAAAGGGGTTATCCAACCTGTGCAGAAGCGCTCTGTTCTTTGTGAATTAGTGGCCAGTAGTTGACCAAGGTAACCAGTAAGCGGCCTCAGTGGTCACATATCATACGAGTGGCATCATGGCTTGCTGGGAAACGAAAGGGGCGAGTACAGTTTAGCTTGTTATTTTATGACATTTCCTGAGCTTTTAAGTGGGTCTCCAAGGTTTTCAGAAACCCATATAGAGGCCAAGACTGCAATAAAATGAAGAAATAACTGTACTCTTTACTCTTGCCACCATTGTTCTAGTACCACTCTCAGCAAAGACATCCCATCCACAAGCCCTCGTGATTGTGCAACCAATCACCAGTCTCAGTGGTCTATGCTCACAACTTTACTGTTTGAAAGGTTGGAAAACCCCTTTAACACATATAATTTTGTGGGTATAATGTTATCCATCTATTAGAAATTGTATGGTATGTAATAGAATTGTTTATGTGAATACATCCAAGTCACATTATTATGACCACTTTCTACTTTCAAGGCGGCGTGTAGTTAATGAAGGAAGTCGCGTTACTTGAGCTGGCTTGGTGGGTATATAAGGTGTGTGATAGGCTGTCTGCACACATATATTTCATTGCTGTCGTGAGTAAAATAGGCAATTTATCAGAGTTGCAAAAGGATGATCACTGGCTTTCAGGCCAAGGTTGGCAGTATTTCTAAAACTGCACAGTTTGAGGACTGTTCATGTGCGGCTGTGGTGAAAGTTCATCATGAGTGAGCAAATGGCACCACTGCAAAAAAGCAACATGGTAACTGTGGAGCACCACATGCCACTGATGGGAGAGGTAAACGTGGGCTAAGAAGGTGCGCAAGGAAGGACTGACACTACAGTGGAGTAGGACACCACCAAAATGAACCAGGCAAATGTGAACACTACTGCATATGGGGCTCCAAAGTAGACAGATGGTCATTGCACCCCTGCCAACAAAGTTGCATCGGCAGAAAAGGCTTAAAATTTCATGGCACTATCGGAATTAAACCTCCACTAATTGGCAAAAGGTTGCCTTTTTCTGCTATAAACGGATGGATTTTGGTGTGTCAAACAAGAAACATCAGAGAACAAACACCCTGCAACCATTGCTGGAAGAACACAATCTGGTGGGGGCAGCATTATGGTCTGGGAAATGTTTTGTGGCATTCTTTGGGCCACTCATCCATGTGGAAAGCACATTGGGTATGAATCCATCCTTCCAGATCACCTACACCCATAAATGCTGATTGTCTTCCCTGGAGCAGATGGGATTATCTAACAAGACTATATGATAGGTCACACAGCTAGAAATGTCTGCTATTGGTTGGAAGAGCATGACCAAGACTTTCATGTACTACCCTGGCTCCCTAATTACTCAAATTAAACCCAATTGAGCATCTGTGGGATCACCTTCATTGTCATGCTGGCTCTATGGATCCTCTCCACGCACCCGCCAGCAGCTGTAGGATGCAGTCAGCATGGCTCCAGATACCTGGGACAGCCCACCAGGACCTTATCCAGTCACTCCCAGCTGTCTTGCTGCTGTCCGTGCTGCACATGCCGGTTCTGCTGGATGTTACCTGCTGGTCATAATAATGTGACTCGACCATGTATAAGGAAAAAGGACATTAACTTTAAGAAGGCACAAAAACAAGACTTGAAACATCCTGATAAACAAACAAGACAGAAAAAGATCAGCACGAACATTAGGCAGACCTAAGACGTCAGCTTCCTTGTTGGTTAAAAGTAGAAACAAAGTGAAACGTCCCTTCCTCCTCTTTATTGAATTACAGGGAGATGAGAAAAACAGCTGAAAAAAAAAAACGCAGCGTGGTAACAGAAGGCGGACACCAGCACAGAGGTTCGTTTAACCGCCCGGGGCCTAACGTCTTGGCAGGCTGCCTGCAACTCACAGAAAGGACGACTACAGCGCTGACATCCTAAAATAACCTCCTCAGCAACAGCCGAGCAGTGATCTAACCAATCCTCTGACCTGAGCCCAACTGACACGGTATGGAAAGCAGAACAAACATGTCCTGGACCTCAGCGCCTCTGTCAACGGAATATTCAAATAGGAAGACAATGCTGGAAGGGGAATCGGGGCCGAAATCAAAGTAGCATACAGCAGATGGCACGAGGCTCCGGAGCCATGACTAGCATTACAAGGTGTCCCACATGCTGGAGCCCCAGAAAAACTGGCTGGAACTCTAAGGCTATGTTCACACGGCAATTATAGGGACGTATCTCGCCCCGTACTTCACGCCGTACTGTGCTCAATACGGGGCGAGATACGTCCCAATAGTTACGGTAATCCACATAGAGAACTATGGATTACGTCTCCTCTCCCTGCTCGCACAATACGCCGAGCGGGGAGAGAAGTGACATGCCAATTATTCACGGCGTATACGCGCCGTGAATAATGAATGTCTATGGCCATGTTCACACGGCTTATTTTGGGACGGATTTCGTTCCGTATTTCGCGCCGTACTGCGCGAAATACGGCTGAAATCTGTCCCAGTCATTATGGTAATCCACAGTTCTCATAGAAACTATGGTTCCGTTCTCCTTCCCCGCTTGCGAAATACGGCGAGAAAGTGACATGCACATTATCCTGGCGGGATATGCGCCGTGGACAATGAAAAAGTCTATGGGTCGGCGAGCTGCCGGCCCCCCACCCTTGCCCCTGTACACACGCCGTAATTGTGGGCAAAATCCATCCCACAATTACGGCGTGAATAAGCCGTCTGAACAAAGCCTATGGGGCTGGCCGGCTGCCGCCCCGCCCCCGCTACCGAGCACACGGCGTAATTGCGGGCCGAAATACATCCTGCAATTATTGCCGTCTGAACTCAGCCTAAGACTGATGAGCACATGGTAATGAAATTTGGTTAAAACACACCTTACTCAGTGAGAATTAGGAACCCCTCATAATGTGTGCTGGAAGTGTCCTCCATGTGTGGTCAAGCACCTCTGAACCTGATTTTTCATAATGCTGATATGGAGCAGTGGGGCCGACATGTATAACGGGGTTGTGCCAGAAGTCTGGCGTCTTTTCAGCCAGAGATCTGCCCCATTTGCTATATTTTTACATCGCCCGTACGCCAGTATCAGGTGCATTACAGAGCACCCCCGGCACTTTGTAATGCGCCTGATTTGGGGGCGTGCGAGAGGCGGGACGCACCAGAACCGTACAAAGCTATAGATCTATAGCTTCAGTACTGCAGTTCCAGGTGCATTACTGCTGGAACAGGTAAACCACTTTCAAAGTGGTTTACGTGAGCCATATTTGACGTTCATGCACTAGAATGCGCCTGATTTATGACCTGCAGTAGAACAGGTTCATAGATTCGGGCGCATTCTACCCTATTATAATGCACATAAAAAGTGGCGTCTGGGTGCCAAAAATCATACATGTCGCCTTGGGTTCCTAAAATGAAGCACTGGTTTCGGGTGTGCTTGACTGAAAACACAGGACACTGCCAGAACATGTTATGAGGGGTTCCTGATTCTCACTAAGTGAAGTATGTACTGACCAAACGTCATTAACCCTTTACCAACATGTGCTGTAAACTTATATCATCATGTCGGTAAGGAAATCGCTGAGCACACTCCATACACAGATGTGCCAGCTGATTATTACAGCTGATACCCGGTGCTAACAGCAGGGATTGGACCAGGCTCCAATCCCTGCTATTTAACCTTTTAGACGCCATGGCAATCAATCGCTCCCCCCCCCAATAAGATTGAGAGATGCTGAGCTATTACCATGCTAGCTGGAAGCCTACTGAAGACTTCCATAGCCACCACGTAAGTGCTTCTTTTGTTTCCTGCCTCAAGCAGGAAGCAACAGAACTGCCATCATGGCCATCTCAACCTATGAGAGAGAACTGGCATGTCGGTGACCATAGAGACCTGAGCAGCCTATGGAATCCCTCCAAAACAGGTCATCTAGAAATCAGTAGGAGAGTTGTAATTGACATATATTGAAAACTTGCTTGCTTTTGAAAGGTCTTTAATCTGAATGACAATCCTTGTAGTGAGACAACTCCTCTCAGAACTAAAGGGGTTGTCTCACTACATTCATTCATCTTCACTCAGTCCTGTTATCTTGGTTCCATTTTGAATTCAGGGGCATGTTTACTGGCTTCTACTAGGCTGCAGTAGAAGCCAGGTCTGTAGCTATAGCAACTAGTGCTGGCAGCCTATCAGGATAGATCAAACAGGTCTGTAGCTATAGCGACCAGCGCTGGCAGCCTATCAGGAGAGATCGAACAGGTCTGTAGCTATAGTGACCTGCGAAGCTGATGCAGCCCATACAAAATAGGATATCTCAGAATAGATAGGACACTGTTAATGGACTCATATTGCAAAGTGACTTGTTTTTGCAAGATCTTTAGCATAAAAAGCAATCCTTGTAGTGAGACAACCCCTTTAAGCCCTATACCCTATTTTGTGGTTCCTTGGATTGAAATACCTAACAGCAGCACTCCAAACCCAGCGATATGTCAGGGAATACTGAAATCCCAAAACAGCTCTGGTATGGAAGCAGAGCTACATAGGTGTTCAGACCCCACCAACCCAGGTGTGCCATCAGTGCTGCTTATAGTGGGAGACCCAAACTGAAGTGACATCATTCAATAAATAATTAACAGGGCTCTATGAAATTGGAAAGACAGAGCTGCTTTTTACTGAAACAAGACCATTGCTGTTCATGGGATGTATCTGCTATTGCAATTCAGAAACATTTCACGTGGATAAAGCTGAGCTGCAATAACATTTACAGCCATGGACATGAGTGGTGCTGTTTATAAAAGCATAGGGGGTGATTTATTAATACTGTCTAGTACTTAGGGCCACATGTATGAAAACTGTCTAGGTCTAAAATTCACTTTGTTGTCCATAGCAACCAATCAGAGCGCCCCTTTCATTCTCCATAGGCACTACATAAATGAAAGAGACACTCTGATTGGGTTGCTATGGACAACAAAGGGATTTTAGACCTAGACAGTTTTTCATACATGTGGCCCTTTGTGTAAACTTAGCCTAGACAGTCTAAAAATGTGTTAGATTATCACTCTATGGTAAATCTGGCACATGTCCAGACATTACTGTATAAGGTTACACCGTTTATTAGTTGGTTTTTATTTCAGGGGGGAAAATTGCCCCCCCAAAATATTGGCCTTTTTTTTGCTTTAAGCAATCCCCTTTCAAAAAACCAGCCCATTCACCAAAGCACAAAACCGACAAAAACTGTCTAAAACTCATAATAAATGTGGTAAAGCATGTCAATGCTGTGCAAATGTGCTCCAGTGTTTTTCTAATCTCACACAGCCTCTGTAACGCTAACAAAACATTTCCCTGTTTGCATTACCCTTTGTCACTGCTTTATATTCTCAGAACTCCTATTAAAGGGAACCTGGATGTTTTACCATGAAATACCGCAGCACTTCTGGGTAATCTGAAGCTATTTCATCCTGCCCATCGTTGGGGCAGAATAAAGTAAAGGTCCCCATTAAGGTCACTGCTGTTTTTGCATTGGGTGGAGTTACCTCTTAACCCCTTACCGCCGGAGCCAGTTTTGGCCTCTCTGACAGAGCCCCATATTTTAAATCTGTCATGTGTCACTTTATGTGAAATAACTTTTTGACTTTTTAACCTATCCATGTATTCGGGAAATTGTTTTCCCCTCGTGCACATTGTGCTTTAAGATATAAAAATTTTGGTCCAAAAAATTCTTGTTTTTTTTGTGAAAAATATAAAATTTAAACGTGAAAAATGTGAAAAAATTCCATTTAAAACAAAAAAAATGTCTGCAGTAAGACAATATTATTCCACTAAAAATATTTATAACCAGCATCTACCATATGTCTGTTTAGTTTGGCACATTTTTTTTTAAATGTTTTTTTTTTTTTTTTTTTTTTACACAAGGGGGTTTAAAAAATTTAGTAGAAATTTTAAAATTTTTAAAAAAAAAAATAGAAATATACTTTTTTTGGGGACCACCCAGTTCTAACGCGACTTTGGATTACCTGTATGTAGATCCCCCCCATAAAGACCTCATCTAAAAAACTACACCCTTAAAGTATTCAAAACCGCATTTAGGAATTTATTAAACCCTTTAGGTGTTTCACAGAATTAAACAAATGGAAGTAAATTTAAAAAATTTCATTTTTTTTTTGCAGATTTTAAATTTTTTTATACATTAATCACAAGAAACGAAATTTTTATCAGGAAATGCAACTTAAAATGATTCTCCAGATTCTCCTTTTTTCAGAGATTATCCCATATTGGCCCAGGCTTATTTGGCTCAACCACAAGCCCCGAATAGGAAGCACCTACTGGACCGGGGGCCCTCTTTTTCATAATATTTTTTGGGGGACATTTCAGGTTTGCACACCCAAAGGTTAAAAAACTTAATAAAACACCAAAAAACCCCAATTGGAAACTAAGCCTTACGAATAATCCAAGGGGGTGTAGGAGTAATCGACCCCCAACTTTTAAACAATTTTTTTTAGCTTCACTCGAAAATAAAAAAAAAAATTTTTGTTCCAATAATCGAAATTTTTTAGCTAAAAGTTTTAATTTTTTTACAAGGAATTTTGGGAAAAAAAACCCCCAAAATGTGTTACCAATTTTTTTCAAATTTGGGCAATACCCTACAGTGGGTGTAAACTGCTGTTTGGGCCAGGGCGGCGTACAAGGAGGGAGTGTTTTTGGGTTTTTGGGGCCAAAGATTTGGGGGGGCCTGTCCCATCGCAAAGCCCCCAAAGTACTAGAACAGGTAAAACCTTCCAGAAGTTCCCCATTTTGGTTTCAACACCCCTCGTGGACTCTCTGGGGTGATTTTGCTTTTTGGGCGCACGGGGAGTTCCGTATTTTTTTTACTTTGGGGCCAGGGAAATGGGGGAGGGGGGGGGGGAACGCAGGTCCGCCAATGTTTTTGGGATTCATTTTTACAGTATTCGCCAACGGATAAATGAGGGGATAACTTTATGGGGGGTCGGTACAATTACAATTATATCAATATAATATATTTTTTTTATGTTTTAATTATTTTAAAACAATAGAAGCAGTTTTATAAAAATTTGTTTTTTTTTATGTTGTCCTATCTGACAGCCAACTTTTTAATTTTTTGCATACGGAGCGTTTAGGGGCTTTTTTTTTTCGAATAGTTATGTTTTTTTTTGGGTACCATTAGGGGGGCATGTGATTTTTTGATCATTTTTTTATTAAGGTTTTTGGGGTTTTTGTCAAAAAACAACATTCCCGTAGTTTTTTTTTATTTTTTACAGCGGCACTGTGGGGTAAAATGACATGCTATTTTTTAACTCAGCGGGTTTAAACATTACAGCGATACCCCATTTGTATATTTTTTTAATGTTTTACTCATTTACAAAAAATAAAAACACTTTTATTGAAAAGGAAAACCTTTTTGCATCGTCGCGGGCGGAGCCATAACTTTTTTATTTTTTTGTTTTATGGAGCTTATAGGGACTTTTTTTTTGCGGGGTATTTTAAAAGTTTTATTGGGAACATTTTTTTGGGGGGACAAGACTTTTTGAACGTTTTAAATCCGTTTTTTGGGAAGGGAGGTGAAGAAATACGCAATCCTAAATGTTTTTTTATTTTTTTTTTTAAAAACGTTTTACCGGCAGTATCCGTACAAGTTGTTTACTCTGTGGTTAAACGATTTACGGTGATATCCAATTTATTTTTTTTTTTTATTTTACAGCCCCAATTTTTTTTAAAAAAAGTGGTTTTTTTTTGTGTAAAAAAATATTTACATCGCATCTTCAAACCAAACTTTTTTTTTTTTTCCCTTACAACTGTGTAAGGACTTTTTTTTCGGATGAACTCACGTTGTAATTGGCTCACTTTTAGTTGATATGATTTTTTTTATACTTTTTAAACCATTTTAGTGCTGCGGTGAACAAAAATCCAATTCTGTGACTGTTTTTTTTTTTTTTTTTTTTACGGGGGTTCACCGTACGGGGTTTAAATTTAAAATGACAATTTAAAGGGGGTCGCACGCACGCGCGATACCAAATAGGTTTCTTTATTTTTTTTTGATCTTTTTTTGGGGGGTTTTCCTTTGGAAAGGGAAAAAAGGGGGGGTACGTTTTTTATTTTATTTTTTGTTTTTACTTTTTTAAAAACTTTTTCACTTTTTTCCCCCAAGGGGAAAATTTCATAAACGATCTCAATCGTTCATGCAAGGGGATCGCACACTGCTAAGCTTTACTGGTCTCCAGCCAAATGTCATCACCTGCCCACAAGCATTGTGCCATCGGACTCACCAGACAACCCGGATGCTTTCATTTTTGCGTCCGGCTGTCTGGTTTGATTTATACGGCGCCAGCGCCATTACTTTCCCGGGATCGGGCAGCAGGACTCACCCGCCGCCCGCAGCCTGCGATGTCCGGACCACGAGTGCGACATCGAGGGGTTAACCCCCCGGGCCGGACTCACTCTGGCCGTGGGGGATGAGGCATGATGGGCCCGCGGAATAACCGCTGGTTCCATCCCCGACCTTTTCCGCCCTCCGCTTGTGACCGCAAGACGCCCTGACGACTCATACGCAATTTTCCAAAAACCCCCACCCGACATTTACGTTGATACGGCAAATGTCGGAAGGGGTTAAAGGGAATGTGTTCCTCAAAAAATACTAATTGTTTAAGTCTTGTTTTTTTGTTAAACACATTTTTTAGGAAATTTTTTGGTTTTTGTTTTTTTAATTTTCATACACTTCAAAAATTTTTTTAATAATTCTTAGTCCGCAGTTTTCCCCTTTGGGGCCCAGGCCTTGTTTGCACTGCTTTAACAGCATAGCTTATGCACTAAAGGTTAAAACTGACCAGTCCCATAACTTCTATAGGAGTGTTTTCCCAGTCATGCTTTTTACCTGGAAAAAACATGTGCATGGAGGTGAAGGGTGAAAGTACATCTCCCCTTATTGTAATTGGTGGATCCTTGTTATCATTCCCTGATTCCCCCTTTCAGTTTGAAACCCCCTTTTTTGCGATAATGAGCAACAACGAGAATCTTTCTGAAGAAAAGGAAGTGTCAGACTATTATTGGCTTAGTGGCCAAAGTTAAAGCTGCAGGCTTAAATTATTTTAAAAAAATTTGAAGTGAAACTGGAAAATTAAAAAAAAATATAACCCCAAAAATTTTTAAAAAATGTGTTTAAAAATAAAAAATCAGTTAAAACAAGTAATTTTTGGTGACACATTCCCTTTAAGAAACCGCCTTAGTTTCAGCCATGTTTAAACAGTTCTATTTCAAGGGTTCAAGTGTATAATGGGGCTGGGGGGTTTTGGGAAAACAAAGCAAACAGTATTCTCTAAAGATTTACTTAAGTAATATGAAAAAGGGAAAAATCTATTTATTAGCCGAAACACATGCTTTATTCATAACTGGCAGTGGGTGAGTAGCCTGCACCACGGGGCGAGTCCAGCAGTGTTCAGGCCATGGCGACCCGGGCTCCAAAGTATGCACACTCCTCTTCTAAAAGCAGCCAGATCAGTTTCCTCTTTGCAAAACTTTGGCAGGCAACGGAGGACAACGGAGCCGATATCAACAATACAGAATAGAAATGAGGCTAAGATGTGTAACTGTATAGTGCCAACAGCGCGGAGGGTGCAGCTCTGCTTACACGCTCAACACCTACGTCACCAATTCTTTAAAGTTAACCCAAGCTTGACCACTGACATGACAAACAATGAACAGGACGAGGCGCTGAAATGATATTGGCTATTCTGTGTGAAACCACTTAAAGAGGTGTTACCATGTACCACATTTATGACATATCGATAGGATTACTGCAAGCGCTATAAGACTATGGGGGTCCGTTCCCAAGATCGGTGCAGGTTTCAGAGGTGGCACCCACTTCTTTCCCACATCGATAGCATATCCTATCAATATGTCATCAATGTGTGAGATGGGATCACCCCTATAGAAGGAGTTGGATACGCTTGTGCAGTTCTCTCCATTATTTTCTATGAGAGTTCAGAGAAAAGCCAAGTGTGACTTAGGGTATGTGCACACGGGTTAATTTCGGCACGCATTTCGATGCGTATTTGCGCTCTAATACGGGAAAGATGCGTGCCGAAATTACAGTAATCCATAGTTCTCAGAGAACGCCTCCTCTTCCCGCTCGTACAATACGATCGTATTGTACGCGCGGGGAGATAAGTGACATGTCAATTACTCGCGGCGAATACATGCCGCGAGTAATGCATGTCTATGGGTCTAGCGTGCTGCCGGCCCCCTGCACCTCGGGAGTACGCGCGTGTTAGCGCGAGCTCCAGAAACACAAGATGTACTGTACATACCGCAATTACGCCGTGTGAACATACCCTTTTGAACAGAGACTTTCAGGGGCCTATTCCTGAGATAAGTACTAGTCCCAGAAGTGGGACCCGCTTCTATCACACATTAATAGCCTATGATATGCCAACAATATGTGAGGGGGGAACCCCCTTGCTGAAAAAGAGTTAAGGAGTTTTGCCCGAAAAAAAATTGACGGGGGAAGTTTAAAAATTAATTAATAAACATTTTCACCATTATCATTTTTAAAAAATTCTGCCCCGTTTTTGTTTTTGCTGTCCCCTTTTGTGATCCCTTGTTTAATTGTTCCGGGGGATACGAAGGGTGGAGTCTCATCCCCAGTCGCCCCGTCAGACATCACTTTTCCCCTCAGGGGGTATGAGTTTCAAACCCCCGGTGCTGTCATTTCTATTCTATTTGTTATAAGTCAAAAAAGTGCAAAAAAAAAAAAAGAACCCTCATGAGGGTTTTCATTGAAAGAAGGAAAAAAAAAATCCACAAGTTAAGTTTTTGCAGGGATTTGAAACAAGACCTTGTGCCGGGAAAACAAGAATGTTACCCCTGGGTACGTGTAGTACTTCAATTTTTAAACATAAACAGACCCTTTTTTGGCTAAAGAGAGGAAAGGGGTGGTGATGTCACCCGCTGTGGGCCAAGTATGCCCAAATTTAAACCCAAAAAGGGGCACGCCCCCCCCTTTTGAACAAAACAGAGCTGAAGGGGGATGGGAGGAGGGGATGAAATTTAAAGTTGGCGTGGCAAAAACCCTTTAATGACCGGCCCCATTTTTTTTGTTTTTTGGGCCCCGTTGGGTTTCAACAAATTTTAATTTTTTAATGACGCAGTTTTATGAGGCCTTGTTTTTTTTCGGGAAAAAGGTTTTAATTTTTGGGGGAAAATTAGTTTAAGGTTAAATTTTTAAAATATTTCAAGGAAATTTTTTTCAATTTTTTTCCAATTTTTTTTTTACACCCCCCTTAAAATTTTTACATTTAATAAAAATGTAGGTTTTTTCTACAGGTTATTACGGTTTTGGGGGGAAATTTTTAATAAAGTGTAGGTTTTTTTGTGTTTTTAAGGGATACAAAATTCATCAGAAAGGGAAAAATGCCTTGATGAAGGGTTGGGGGGGGCCCGTGAAAGAAGGGCGAAAACCGTTTAGACTTTTAAGGGTTTTTTTATCAAGGGGAAGGGGTAAACCCCTTTGGGTTTTTTTGCAATAAAAGTTTTCCTTCCAAAACCCAAAACCCTTTATTTAAAGGGGCGCCAGGATACCCCCATTTTTTCTATAGTTGGATACACAAATTTTTTTTTATTAAAATTTATTTTTTTTTTTTTTTTATTATTTTCCTTTTTTTACACTTTTTTTTTTTCTCGTTAAATTTTTTTTTTTTAAAACCCCCTTAAAGGAAAACGGGGTTTAAAATTTTTTTTAAAAACCTTGTTTAAAGTTTTATCTTTTCATATATGTTAAAAAAAATTAAAAATCTATGTCAGTTTTGAACCCGGCAGGATCAGGACCCGCACAAAAGGCCCGCACCTTTAACTGGCTTGTTTTCAAAAGAAAGGGCTGGGGCCCATTCCCCCTTGGCTCCCCAGGGGTGACCCCCGTGCTGCCCCTTCCCCCCAAAATTGTCGAGGGCCTCGAAGGGGTTTTCCCCAAAACAACCGGGCAAAGGGGAAAGGCCTTTGATTATGTTGGGGGGGCACGAGCTGTGGCAATTTAAAGGGGTTTTTAAACACCCGGGGGGGCAAAGGTTTACCCCGCTTTTCCCCGGGGCTTTCAGGGCTTTTTGCTGGAAAAAAGGGGAGTCATTTAAAAAGGGGTTGTCTCACTACATGATTCTTTTTACCCAGGTTTTGGGTTTTCTTGGTTACACTTTGGAAATTTAGGCCCCGGGGGTTTTTTCGGCTTCCATTGGCTGCAGTTAAAAAGCCCGGGGCTGTTGTATAGGGAGCCCGTGCTGGCGGGCCCTTCAGGAGAGATCAAAAAAACTGTTAAACTATAGCGACCCGAGGAGCTGATGCAGCCCCTTTCAAAAGGGGGATATTAGGAAAAAGGTAAGGGATACTGTTAATGGGGAAAACATTTGAAAGTAAATTGTTTTTGAAAAATTCTTTAAATAGAAAGCAAACCTTGTTTAAAGGGGTTTAAAAAAGACAATGGACCTTTTGCCTTTTAATAATCCCCAATTTTCTTTTTGGAAAATTCTTTAGGGAAAAGGGCCAAATGCAAACAAGACCTACTCTGTTTATGGAACAAAAGGGCCTTTTTTGGGGCCCATTTCCCGAGCCCAGGTATGATTTAGGGGGTTTAGGGCCCGCTCCTATTTTCACCCTTGATGGCACATTTATTGATTTTGCCATAAGGGGTGAGGATTTGGGAAAAACCCCCTTTAAAAAGATAAAGACATCACGTCCTTCCATATTTTATTACAAAAGCAAAGTACGGGGAAACGGTTTACTGAAAAAATCTTTTTATTTGGGGCCAGGCCATTTAAATGACGGAATTTTTATTAGGATCATATTCGTCACCTTCCAGCTTTTTATCGGAATGACTTCAACCTGAAGCACTGAGAATCTGCTTTGAAAGGTTTCACAGACGAGTAACTTTCCTATTGCAGAGTTGTGTTTGTCACAGCCAATAAAAGGGGAAAGAAACAAAGGATCCGAAAATTTTGAGTTTTGGTTTTATTGTGGATTCCTTTGGGATTTAAAATATTATGCTAACTTCTATTTAATATACCTTTTCCCCCCCATTAGAATATGATAGGTTCATGTAACGACCAATGGTGTCATTTTTCCCCCTGGGCACGGTGACGGGGACCGAGTCACAAACATAGAAAGGGTATAGCGCAGGGGCCGGCCAGGGAGCGGGAAATCTAAGGGGAAACCCCGGGGCTTTTCCCCCTAGCCCCCCCAAGAATGGAAGGGCTTTGCTGGGGGAAACCTTTAGGTCTCTACCCTTGGGCATGGCTACTCGCCCGTGAAGCCGAAGTTCAGGGCAATGGTTGTGGGTCCCCAAAGGGGGATAGTCAATGGCATATAGCATGTCCCAAGACAGATAACAAGATAAAAGGGAGGGATTACTTTGGTAATTTGACTCTTGCAACCGGGAGAAGTTTAAAGGGACTTTAAGGGAGGGCAGGGTTAATTTGGTTTTGGGAGGAACAAGCGCAGAAAAGGGGTCAAAAAAACACAGAAAAAAAACATTCCCCGAATGACCAGAAAAGAAGAGGAAGGGCCCTTTTAAACCCCTTAAGGAAACCCCGCTGTTTGTTTTTACCTTCCTGACCCCCCGGCCCCATTTTTGAAAACTGAATGGGGTCCTTTATGTGAGAAAAAACTTTTTTTCACTTTTACCTTCCATGTATTCAGAGTTTTTTTTCTCGTAACACCCGGTTTCTTTTTAAATTTAAGGGAAAAAATTTTTTATCCATACAAACCCTTTCTTGCTTGGGAAAAAAATCCAAAAAATTTATGAAAAATTTGGGAAAAAAATTTTTCATTTTGAAAGTTCCAAAATTTCTGTGTGCAAGGGGCAGATAATTTTTTCACCACGAAATAGTTTAAAAAGAGCTTTTACCTTTTGCCACATTGGTTGGCATCAATTTATTTATTTTTTTTTTATGACCCTTTGGGGCTTAGAAATTTTTAGTAAAATTTTCACATTTTAAAAAAATTTGAAATATTTCAATTTTTTTTGGGGCCACTCCCGTTCTGACCCTGGCTTTTAAAGGGGCCCCCGCTATTTTTAGGGTTAAATTCCCCCTAAATGAACCCCTCTTAAAAAACTAGAACCCCTTTAAAAGGTTTTTTAAACAGGTTCAGGGGAAATTTTATAACCCTTTAGATATTTTACAGAAAATTAAAGCAAAATGGAGGTGGAAAAATTTTTAAAAATTTTACTATTTTTGCGATTTTTTAAAATTTATCCCTTTTTCCCCTGGAATTCCCGGGGAAATGTGACCAGGTTTAAATTTCAACATAAAATCAAATTTTTCCCCGGTTTGCCGTTTTAGGGGGATATCCCATTGTGGCCCTTGTGCATATTTTTACTCAACCATAAGCCCCAAGAATAGGGGGAAACACCTATTTTTATCAGGGGTTTTTCTTTTTTAAAATGATTTTTTTTTAGGCGCCCCTTTCCCCCGGGGTTTGGGGGACCCCCCTAAGGTGTAAAAATTAATAAACACCCCAAAAGACCCCAAAATTGGAAAAATACCCCCTTAGGGATTTATCCAGGGGGTTTCTTTCAGTAAGTTTTATAGACCCCCCAGGGTTTAATTTTCCCAAATTTTTTTTTTAAGCATTACCCGGCTGTGGTTTTTTTTTAAAAAAATCTGCAATTTTAGCCCTTAAAAATGTTTTAATTTACTGGGAATTCCCCCCGGAAAAAAGAACCCCAAAAATTTTTTTTACGCAATTTCTTCCAAGTTCGGCAATACCCTACTGTGGGGGTAAAACCCCGCTGTTTGGGCGTGGCCTTTGGGTTTTTAAGGGAAAAGGGGGGGGGCTATTTCGCTTTTTTGGGAAGCAGATTTTGGGGGGGCCAAAGTCACAATTTTTTCCCAAAACCCCAAAAACCCAAAGTAGGGAGAAAAAAAGGTGAAACCTTCCCCGAGATGTCCCAAAATTTTTGGGTTCAACACCCCTCAGGGGGTTTTCATCTAGGGGTTTACTGTGGGTTTTTGGGGGCCCAAAGGGGTTCCATGTTTTTTTTAGCATCGGGCCCTGGAAAAAAGGGGAGGAAAAAAAAACGCAGTTCGTCATTTTTTTTTGGCCCCTTCAAGAAAGGGGTTCGCCGGAAGTGTAAAATAAACGGGGATATTTTTTAATAGGGGGGTGGGGGTACATTTACATTGTATAGTTTTTTATTTTTATTTTTTTTCTATTTTATTATTTTTTCCCAAAATTTAAAAAATAGCCCTTAAAAAAAATTTGGGTTTTTTTATGTTGTCCTATTCGGACAGCCATAACCCCTTTCCCTTTTTTGCAGTGTGAAAGGCTTTTGGTAGGGGCTTTTTTTTTTGGGGTATGAGTTGATTTTTTTTTTTTGGGTCCTTTTAAAGGGGGTTTGTTTATAAAGCTATTTTACTTTTTTTTAAAGGTTTTTTGTGAGATTTTTTGGAACTTTTTGGGTTGTTTTTTATTTTTATTTTTTATAGGGGGCACTTACGGAAATATAGGGACTTGTAGAATTACTCGCGGGGTTGAAATGATTACAGCGATACCCAATTTTGTTTTTTATTTTTTTTTGTTTTTTTACTGCTTTTTATAAAATTTTAAAAAACACTTTTATTTCAACCAGGAAAACAGGGTTTTTTGAATGCCATAGCTGAGAATCATAGCTTTTTAATTTTTCCGTGTTTTGGGAGCTGGGGAGGGGTTTTTTTTTGCGGATGGGGTTGACATTTTTTTTGAATCTTTTTTGATCGTTTTTTTAAACCCCAATTTTTGGAAAGGGCAGGGTGAAAAATACTGCAATCTATTTAGTGTTTTTTATTTTTTTTTTTTAACAGCGCCCTTTTGCAGAAAAGGGTAATTTAAGCTTTCTCTTTGGGTCGATAGTTTTGGGCCCGTTTATCCTTTTTTTATATATTTTTTTTTTTGGGTTGAAGAAATTTTAAAAAAAAAAAAAAGTGTTTTTAGTGTTTTAAAACAATTTTTATGCATTGCTGTCTTCTGGAGCCAAAATTTTTTTTTTTTTTTCCGTATACAGAGCTGTTTTGGGGACTTTTTTGGGGGGGGGATGAACTAAAATTTTTAATTTTTAAAAACTTTGGTTTATAGAATTTTTTGTTTGCTTCTTTTTCCTTTTTTTATTTTGCTGGGGTATGAACAAAAGTTTTAAATAATGTGATTTTTTTTTTGGGGGTTTTTTTTTTAAAGCATTCAGGGGTACTGGATTTAATTAGCTTTGAAAAGATTTATGGGGCAGGTCATTAGCACCGGGGGAACCAAAAGGGGTTTAATTTATTTTTTTTGACCCTTTTTTGGGGGGCGATTGGTGTTTGAAAAGGGGGAAAAAAGGGCGGTGTACGTATTTTTTATTTTTTTTTTGTGTTTGGTTTTTTTCATGTTTTTCACTTTTTTTACTTTTTTACATTTTTTTTTTTTTTCTTTTCCCCATAGGGGAAAATTTTAATGAGCGGGTCTTTAGATTTCTCATTTTAATAGGGGGAAATTTAGTACATAGCTTGTTGTATTTACTTTGGGTTCCCATTTACAAATGTCAGTCACAATTTCCGGGCCATGCCCACAGGGCACGGTCGGGGCATTGACGTACAGAAACCCCGGGGAAGGAAAACTCTGCCCTCCGGGGGGTTTGTTTGTCAGGGGGGGTTTTCCCCCCCCCCCGGGACAACCCCCCCCCTGCCCCCCCCCCAGCCGGCCAGGGGACGCGGAGGAGCGATCTCCTCCTGGTTTCCCCTTTGTTTTTTGCGAAACCCCCTCGTCGGATAATTAAGGGGTTAACCCCCTTTTCCCCCCCCCCCACCCGGAGTGATCGCGGGGTCCGGGCCGACGCTGTGGGATGTCAGCTGTTTAAAATACCCGCTGAACCCCCGGCCGGGGGGGACGGTGGAAATTGCTTTACAGTTTGCGGGGAAACCCCAGGGGGAAACCATACGTTTTCCCGGTGCGTGGAACCCCCAAAAGAATTTAAAGTATGCATAAGGGTTTAAAGGGCGTTAAAGGGGGTTTTAAAAGGGTTTTCTCATTATAAGGATTTGCTTTTATTGGGTTTAAAAATCTTGCCAAAAAAAAAAGTCACTTTGGGAATATGTGTCCATTTTAAACCATTTCCTAACCCAAAATTTGAGAAAATCCCCCCTTGTATGGGCTGCATTTAAATTCAGGTCAAATACAGCTACAGACCTGGGTTTAAAAAGCTAAAGGGGTAGGCTGCCAGCACTTTGGGTTTCTATAAGCTACAGACCGGGGGTTTACTACGCCCAGTGGAAAACCAAATAAAAAACGCCCCTGAAATTCCCCAAAAGGGAAACCCGGAAAAACAGGGGCCCGAGGTGAGATGAATCAATGTAGTGAGACAACCCCTTTAAGTAACAGAAGGTCACAGGGCATTGGACAGCTAATTAAGACACTGCCCCTTTAAACATTCATGCACCGCCGCATGCACCAACGAGGGGATATGCATGCAGGAATCCAGAGAGGTCACAAAGTGCCCCCCTGTGTGTCCCACAGTGATCAGCTATACTGTAGGAGAAAACCTGACAGTAAGTGTTCATTTTCCTGTACTGCCACCACAGGAGAAATTAAAGGGTTGTTCCCACAAAGGTGGTTCTGTATTACAAGTTGACTATTGATAAATAGTTAGCCCACTCGCTTAGCTATAATTGGAATTCCCTTAGAGATGAAAGGGCCGTTCATACGGCTTATTGCGGGGACGGATTGCAGCCGTTTGCGCGTCGTAGTGCGCTGCAATACGGCTGGAATCCCTCCCAGCCATTACGGTAATCCACAGTTCTCATCGAGAACTATGGATTCCGTCTCTTCTCCCCGCTCAGCGAATACGCCGGGCGGGGAGAAATTGACGTGCTCATTATCCTGGCGGGATAATGAAAGTCTATGGGGCCGGCGGGCCGCGCCTCCGCCCCTTACTCAAGCCGTAATTGCAGGCGAAATCCGTCCCGCAATTACAGCTTGAATAAGCCGTGTGAACTGGCCTGATTAAGGAGGACGACTGCAAGCGCCGCCCCACTCATCCTCTCAATCTGCTCAAGCTATAAACCTACCAGTAACATAAGTCCCTTTATGGGAAAACCCCTTTAAGCATTACATAGTGCCCATTCAGTGGGTTTTCTGCTCATAATGTAGATGAATGTACATGTGAATTGAGGATAACTACATCCAATAGAGTGCGCTGTGGAGCTCCTCAGTCCTTTTCCCAGAAACCTTTGTTTTATGCAAAACAGTCAGTGAGGTCTGAAAGGCGAGTAAATCCTCACAATTTATTGGTGGCTCTTCCAAAGGAGAGATTTTCACCCAATAAAGAACAGAACAGGCAAGAGAAGCTTTTTGAAAAACTGCTCTGCTCTCCAATCTGGCCAAAATTATTTGAACACATGATCCTCCCTATGTCAAAGGGGTGTCTCTATCTCATTTATGCAAGATAGATAGTGTATGCCAAAAATGTCTGATGTCTGGTTCGGGTCCAACCTTCGAACCTTCATCTATCTTGAGAACAGGCCTCTAAAGTTTCAAAGTTGAGTGTGAACGGGTGTACCTGGCTGTGATCAAAGCTCCCACTGAAATAAACGGAGACTGCACCTCTCTGTTCTGCAAAGAGAATTTCGAAGGCCAGTCGTTAAGACAGGTAATGGCTCCAGAGATTGGACCCACACCTATCAGACCTTTAGGCCGTGTTCACACGGCTTATTCCCGACGGATTTGTGTGCCGTAAGCGCACAAATCCGCCGTGAATAAGGGGGGGGACGGGGGCGGGCCGGAGCGCGGCGGGGGCGCCCCCTCCCGGCCCCATAACAATTCATTGTTTACGGCGCGTCCCGTAAAAATTTTGCATGTCCTTTTTTCCCCCCCCCCGCGGCCGGGTTGCCGAGGGGGAGGAGCCGACGATTTCCCCTTCTCTAAAAGAAGCAGGGATTACCGTAATGAAGGGACGGGTTGGCGCCGTATGAAGCGCAATCCGGCGCGGAATACGGCGCCAAAAAACCCTGACCCCAAAAAAAACCGTGTGAAGGGCCTTAGGCCTCGTTACCCATTTTTTCGGGCGGATTGGGGCCGTATGCGCACCCCGGGTTTGCGCTTGCAGTTACGGCTCCACCCCCCTGCTAAATTTCGGTAATCCACCGTTCTCTAAAAAGTGGATTCCGTCGTCCTCCCCTCCGAAAAACCCCGGGGGGGGGGAGAAAAGAATGCACATTATCCAGGGCCAAAAGCCCGTGGATAATGGAAATTATGGGGCCGGGGCCGCGCCCCCCCCCCTTATTCAAGACGGAATTTTCGAGCGAATCCGGCTCGCAATTTGGCTTGAATAAAACCCGGGGAACCGGGGCTTATGGGTATGTCGTGTGCTGTGTAGACATAGCCTAACTCGGAGTGTATAAAAAAATCTTTTTTTCTTTTCCCCAATAGACTAACCCCTTTTAAAAGCACTATCAACAGGGGGTAAAACAATTGATATTTGTACAATGTATCCAGGTCTGTTGTAATACATAGGCTTGGCACTCCCCCCATTTTTCCTGCCTTCCATAGGTACAGCGGGAGATAAAATCTGGTCCGTCAATTGATGGTTAAATAGAACAGCATATTTTGATGACAAATTTGCTTTCCAGGGGTTGTCCGATTCCCCCCGGGGCCCATGCATGTCATAAAAGGGGTTTTCTTACATGTCCCCGCTTGGCAGATTGACTAGGTCTATGGACGGCAGCTCGTGCCACAGCCCTGGAAAGAATGTGTGACATGAGACAGAGGAATGTTTGTCAGCATATTAGAAAGTGTATTATTTCACTATTTTTGGAACTTTGTGATCTTAGAAAGCTTGAACTCACAAGCTTTATATAAGATGCCAGTCCTTTGTATTCTGCATGGAGGAAAGTTCCGCTTTTCCGCCCCAAAAGGGGTTTTGAGGGGGATAGGGTCTCAAACAAATTCCCCATTAATAAACCCTTGCATGTCTTTTTAAAAAAAGAACTTTCCCTTTCCATTCCATAAACTTGCTTATACCACAGTCAAATCAATTATTTGACACAAATTACTTTCCGTCACAACTTTAAGTCAAAGGAAGCACATGTGGTGACTGGCAAGGGGATTATAAGGCAGTAATAGGCTTTTGCACACATATCCCCCTTGTTCACTGGTAAAAGGGGCGATTTATCAGAGCTGCAGAAAGGGCTTTTGGTCCAAGGGTGGTAGTAGTTCTTACACTGCTCAGTTTGTGAACTGTTTTTTTGCTGCGGTGGTGAAAGTGCATTGAGAGTGGTCAAATGGCGCCAATGCGAATAAATAACATGGAAACTATGGAGGACCACGTGCCACTAACGGGAGAGGTGAAGGGCGGCTGCAGGTGTCTGGCAGCTCAACTCATCATAATGAACCAGGCGCTACCAAACATATCTAAAGCAACCCTTCAGTGCACCTTACTGTGTATTGGGCTCCACAGCAGAGGGATGGTCACTGCACCTCTGCTCACAAAGTTGCATCGACAGAAAAGGCTTAAAATTTCACGGCAGTATTGTAATTAGACATCCACTGATTGGCAAAAAGTTGCCTTCTCTGATTAGTCCCATTTTCCGTGTTAGCAGATGGATATCAGCGTGTCAGGTGTAAGAGATCAAACACCCTGCAACCATTGCTGGAAGAGTACAAACTGAGGATGGTAGCATTGTGGTCTGGGGAATGTTATTTGTGGTATGCTCTTGGTCACGCCTCCATGTAGAAGGAACTCTTAACCAATTTGGGTATGAATCCAAATTTAAAGATCCCATACATGCCGATTGTCTTCCTCGGGTCAGGTGGGATCTTCCAGCAATACAATGCGACGTCACTCGGTTAGAAATTTTTGACATTGGTTGAAAGAGCGTCAAAACGTAGGGGATGTTCACAGAGTGTTTCTGGATCTGAAACTCGCATCCAAAAATGTAGCGTCAATCAGATCCAAAACGCATCCAACACGCAGCTACATGTTTGGATGTGTGTTGGATGCAGCAAGAACGCACCCTATAGTTTTAAATAGAGCATCTGCTGCGTCTTTAGGATCAAGAATTGACATGACCATTCTTAGAACGGATCCAAAAGATGCAATTAAACACACATTGCCGATCACTCGTCTGAACGCCGATGTGTGTTTTACATTGCGAGCAATGTACAATCACACTGTACATTGCTAGATTCGTGTTTGGGTCCGATAGATGGATCCAAACAGGCATCTAATAACATATGTTCACATGGACCCGACACACCATGTGAACATACCCTTACATATACAACACTATCTCTATATTTCCCCAGTTGAACATCTGTGGGACCACCTAGACCACAGGTGTCAAACTGCGGCCCTCCAGCTGTTGGGAAACTACAACTCCCATCATGCATTTGTATAATCTATGACAGGGGGCATGATGGGAGTTGTAGTTTCCCAACAGCTGGAGGGCCGCAGTTTGACACCCCTGACCTAGACCATCGTGTTTTCTCTATAGATCCTTCCCACGCACCCTCCAGCAGCTGTGGGATGCAGTCAGCAGATACCTGTGACAACCTACCAGGGCCTCATTGAGTCACTCCCGGCCTGTCTTGCTGCTGTCTGTGCCGCACACAGTGATTACTCTGGATTTTAGCTGGTGGTCATAATAATGTGACTCAATGAAAATATTTGTTTCAAGGTACTGGGAGCTCCTAGTTATCTCACACAACCCAAACTGGCTCCCAATCAAGTCCATCCACACGAGAAACACAGCTACTAGAGTAAGGTTTCTAGTTGGTGATAAACGTGTGCACCACAAGCAGCTCTTCACTTGGTCACATGTAATGTCGAAATATGTAAAAAGAATTAAATCATAGCAGCACAGTGTCTCGTTTCCTGACTACTCGATATGCAAATAAGCAGGACTTGACTGTTCTTCCCTTTGTCTGAGCTAAACATAATATTACTTCTGATAACACAACAGGGACAATAGAGGCAGCAGCAGCGCTCACAGTGCACTGCACATAAATCCGACACATGATGCAGGTCCCCGAGGTGCCTCCGGCTACATAAGAGTAAATAACCCTACCTAATGTTACGAAACCTCGCCCTCCCTCTGATGCAAGCAAAGCTGGGACACGGTGTAAATAAACACCAGGCCGCTCACAGGATTGGACCCGGGCAAGCTCTGCCCCTGTGAGCAGCTGTTTGCCTTTGTCTTGTGTACAGGTGAGAGAGCACAGGTGAGCAGTATCCGGATCCCAGACTAGAACAACCAGCACTTCCTTCAAGAGCCTCCTCTCTATTGTACAGCAGATCTCTAGACGCCACCTGCGCTGAAGAGGCAGTCACAATACAGACAGCCTCGCTTTACAGCGCAGTAAAGCAAGAAGGGACTGTACATCACAGAGAAACCATGGCGATTGTTTACCCATGAGCCAGCACGGTGCCCTCTGAGTCACCCCCACAGCCTCAGACAATGGTGCTGGATCTACACAGGACTGAGCACCTGGTGCCCACATTACTTGTCACCAACCTGTGGCCCCAGTATATTCATTCTACTTAATTAGCGCCCCACTAACAGTCACAATGAGGGCATGGGCTGATCAATAATACCAGGTTGTTATATACATAGCACTGACATACTCTGCAGCGCTGTACACAGACTGTTACTGGTTGCAGTCCCCACAATCTGATTATTCATTTATATAGCACTGACAAAATCTGCAGCGGTGTACACAGACTGTTACTGGTTGCAGTCCCCACAATCTGATTATTCATTTATATAGCACTGACATACTCTGCAGCGCTGTACACAGACTGAAACTGGTTGCAGTCCCCACAATCTGATTATTCATTTATATAGCACTGACATATTCTGCAGCGCTGTACACAGACTGTTACTGGTTGCAGTCCCCACAATCTGATTATTCATTGATATAGCACTGACATACTCTGCAGCGCTGTACACAGACTGTTACTGGTTGCAGTCCCCACAATCTGATTCTTCATTTATATAGCACTGACATACTCTGCAGCGCTGTACACAGACTGTTACTGGTTGCAGTCCCCACAATCTGATTATTCATTTATATAGCACTGACATATTCTGCAGCGTTGTACACAGACTGACACTGGTTAATGTCCCAACGGCCTGATTATTTATATAGCACTGACATATTCTGCAGCGCAGGACACAGACATTAGATCCTGTCACCACAATCTATTTGTTTAAATGGCACTAACATATTTTGCAATGTTGTATACAGAGTGAGATTAGTCCCTGTCCCTACAGTCTGATAATTTATCTATATAGCACTGACATATTCTGCAGAGCTGTACACAGGACTGTTACTGGTCGCTGTGCCAACAATAAGATTATTTATATAGCACAGACATATTCTGCAGCGCTTTTCACACATAGTCATTGGTCGCTGTCCCCACAATCTATCTATACATATAGTAGAAGAGTGAAGAAATCAGGCGATACCTTTTAGAGGCTAACTGAGTATATTTGATGGTGAGCTTTCGAGAGTACTAGCTCCCTTCTTCAGACATGATGTTATACAAGAAATTGAAAATTCACAGACTTTTTATACACAACAGACATGGACCTTCAAAGGAACTTAGAATCTTTTAAAATAACAAAATGCAATATAAGTAGAAGTCATTTACAACCTGTTCCTTTGAAGGTCCATATCTGTTGTGTATAAAAAGTCTGTGTATTTTCAGTTTATTGTATAACATCATGTCTGAAGAAGGGAGCTAGTACTCTCGAAAGCTCACCATCAAATATACTCAGTTAGCCTGAAAAAGGGTATCGTCTGATTTTTTCACTCTTCTACTACTTTCTATGGCTAACACGGTACAACATTCTACTACTATCTATACATATAGCACTGACATACTCTGCAGCGCTGTACACACACAGTCATTGCTCGCTGTCCCCACAATGTGACTATCTATACATATAGCACTGACATACTCTGCAGCGCTGTACACACAGTCATTGCTCGCTGTACCCACAATGTGACTATCTATACATATAGCACTGACAGACTCTGCAGCGCTGTACACACACAGTCATTGCTCGCTGTCCCCACAATCTATCTATACATATAGCACTGACATACTCTGCAGCGCTGTACACACAGTCATTGTGCGCTGTCCCCACAATCTATCTATACATATAGCACTGACATACTCTGCAGCGCTGTACACACAGCCATTGCTCGCTGTCCCCACAATGTGACTATACAAATAGCACTGACATACTCTGCAGCACTGTACACAAAGTCATTGCTCGCTGTCCCCACAATGTGACTATCTATACATATAGCACTGACATACTCTGCAGCGCTGTACACACAGTCATTGCTCGCTGTCCCCACAATGTGACTATCTATACATATAGCACTGACATACTCTGCAGCGCTGTACACACAGTCATTGCTCGCTGTCCCCACAATGTGACTATACATATAGCACTGACATACTCTGCAGCGCTGTACACACAGTCATTGCTCGCTGTCCCCACAATGTGACTATCTATACATATAGCACTGACATACTCTGCAGCGCTGTACACACAGCCATTGCTCGCTGTCGCCACAATCTATCTATACCTGTAGCACTGACATACTCTGCAGCGCTGTACACACAGCCATTGCTCGCTGTCCCCACAATGTGACTATACAAATAGCACTGACATACTCTGCAGCGCTGTACACACACAGCCATTGCTCGCTGTCCCCACAATGTGACTATCTATACCTGTAGCACTGACATACTCTGCAGCGCTGTACACACACAGCCATTGCTTGCTGTCCCCACAATGTGACAATCTATACATATAGCACTGACAGACTCTGCAGCGCTGTACACACAGCCATTGCTTGCTGTCCCCACAATGTGACTATACATATAGCACTTACATACTCTGCAGCGCTGTACACACAGTCATTGCTCGCTGTCCCCACAATGTGACTATCTATACATATAGCACTGACATACTCTGCGGCGCTGTACACACAGCCATTGCTCGCTGTCGCCACAATCTATCTATACCTGTAGCACTGACATACTCTGCAGCGCTGTACACACACAGCCATTGCTCGCTGTCCCCACAATCTGAAATACAATTGAACCTATTAGAATGCTGTTTTGTGGGAGGAAACCCTCACGCATGGGGAGAGCATACACACAGCATGCAAATGATGTCCTTGTGGGATCTGCCAAGCACTGAGCGCCATGCTGCCAACTCTAGCAGCATATTAATAGACTCCAGGTCCAGAGGTAATCTAAGAAGACATACACATGCCACAGCCAACCTATAGCGGGTATCTGTGCGGATGAACAGCTGGCCAGACACTGGGAGCGTTCAAAGGACTTCTCCATCCATAACACACAATAACATCTGTAATTACACAGAATAACAATGACGTGATTGTGTCCTTTTGTGTTTTCTTATCCTCACACCACAGACATTTACTCAGACAGGTCACATGGGGCACCAAGTTCTGCAAAATAAGGGCCATGAGGGGGCAGGCTGCCCAAACTGTGACCCTCAGGTGCCCTATAGTGCCCAGTACCCTCTGTGTTTGGAGTCCAGGGTCCAGCAATCTCTATAGAGGGGTGCTATCTCTTTAAGGTACAGGGATCAACTTCTGCAAACTTCACTGCCAAAGAATGTTCCAGGAGATGGTGGCGCAGTGTGGCAAGTCTGTAACTGGCACGAGTGCCCACTCTGCAATCACCAGGCTGAGCCATGTCTACATAACGGAAATGCCACTGCCATGTCCTATCTGTGCGGCCCTCCAGCTGTGCTGGAAAACTACAACTCCCAGCGTGCCCTGGGGGCTGAGAAGGGCATGTTTACAGTACCTGAGGGAGATGGACTGTAATAACATGTAACAATCCAAATGATCCTGTGTACACTGACCTGGCTGCTGGTGCCCAGCATGGAAGAGGCCGGTGCCCGGCTGCTGTGATCGGGAATCTCCTCGCTCACCGAGCACACAATGCTGATAAAACTTCTGATAGCACAATCCCGTCTCCTTGAAAACAAAGAGCACTGAACACATGACACTGAGGATCCAAAACATGTGACGACACCAGCACGGCCCAATCACAGCGCGCCCGGGGATGCCGGGAGGTGTAGTTCTCGCCGGCTGGCATGTCGCCCAGGGACAGAGTGCAAGCGTCTCGTTAACGGCTCTGGTCTTTGGAGGCTACTTAACTACAAGTCCCAGAATGCTTGCCGATCAGTCTCTGGGGTTATGTAGTTCAGCGATACTGTATCCAATGTAAATAGACTCTTAAAGGGACCGTACACCTAAAGTGTAGTTTACCTCAAGAGGAATCAGAGCAGCGTCAAGAGATGCTGCCCTGAAGCCAGTGACTGCGCTGCCGGCGCGATGCATTGATAGCTTCCTACATAGGAGGCTATCGGAGCAACGGGCCCCAGAGCACTGCTGGGAGGAGGGGCGGGGCTTAGCGGGCCCCACGAAGCTCCGCCCCCTCTCCTCAACAGAGCAGAGTGAACAGCCAGGATGCCGGCAGCAAGACAGGTGAGTGCACTACTGGGAGTGTGTGTTTAAGTGTGTGCAGGACAGGGCTGTGTGTGTATTTCAGTGTGCAAAGGAGGAATGGATGTGTATTTTAGTGTGTGTGAGGGGTGTGTGTATTTGAGTGTGCAGGGGAGGTCTGTGTGTGTGTATTGCAGTGTGCGGGGGAGCGGTGTGTGTGTTTGAGTTTTCCGGTCAGTTGCCTACTTGTCTTCTGCCCCTTGATCTTGTCTCCTGCGGTCTGTTTCAGGGGACAGGAGACAGGCCACAGTGGGTAGAAGTTGCCCTCTGCTCCCTGTCTCCTGCCCCCTGTGGTCTGTCTCCAGCGGCTGCAGGAGGTTGGAAACAGACCACAGGGGGCAGGAGTTGCCCCCTTGTCTCCTGCCCCCTGCAGTCTGTCTTTGACAGCTCTAGACAGACCACAGAGTACAAACTCTGGCTATTGCTATAGGCAATAGCCTATTCAGCATCCAGGAAAGCTGGGTGACACTCCATCCCCCAAAGGTGGCACCTAGTCTATCATGGAAAGATGGATGTTACCTGTGGGCGATGGGTGTCACCCAGCTTTCCTGGATGCGGTATCCAGCCTATATGCATCTGTGTAATGTTTGTTTTTTGGCGGGTTTTCCCCATTTAATCCCGTCAGTTTCCGGTGGACTACGTCGGATAAACCTTTGGAAATTATTTTTTTAAAATTTAAAATTTTTTTAAAGGAGGGCTGGTGCCCGGGCAAAGTTTTTTTATTTAAAAAAAGGGTTTTTTTTTGAAATTTTAAATTTTTTTTTTCCCAAATATAATTCCAGGGGATTGTAATGGAGGTGCGGGACGGGAACCTTTTCATTCTATCGTCGGACTTTGTTTTTTGTTTCCAAAGGGCTGACCCTGTTTTCATTTTACCCCAGTACCTAACGCACAACCCAAGGGTTACGGGGAAGACCCCGGGGGTACCTTTCAGAAGTGGCCCCCATTAATTTTGGGGGGTCCACTTCTGGGGAACTGTAGGCTGGTGTTTTTTAAGGAATGGAAAGGGACAGTATCAAGGGTTTTCTTCCCATTTTGATATATCAGGCTGCAGCGTGGGTTTTCCCCCCTTGGCGGGTTCGGAAAATTTTGGGGGAGGGGGGTTTCCCCAAAGTCCCTTTTTTTTCCCCCCAAAAATTTGTTTTTAAAATGAAAATCAAAACCCTGGGAAACCCCTGAAAAAATTGCGGGAAAGGTTTCCCATTTTGGATTTCAATAAAAAAATTCTTTTGGTGGGGGAAATTTGCTATCTCTATCACCAAAAAAGCTAATGCATGTTGGATCACCACCATGCACTTGCCACAAATGCCTACTATACCCTTATATCCCTGGGTTCCCTTACCCCCAAATGACCCCCTATCCTACAAAGTATTTTGTGGAAAATTTTTTCCTATAAAATTTTAATAGGGAGGTTTGGCCAAATACACATATTCCCTTTTTTGTTCACAAAAAGGGGAATTTGGTTTTTTTAAATTTGAAGGGGAAAAGGCCACACAAAAAAAAATCCCCCGCCCCAAAGGTGCCTGATGGTTTTAAACCCGGTCAAGTTTTCCTCTTTTTTGGGGGTGGGTTGGGGACTATGTGTTGAGCCCTTGTTTTTTTTTGGGGGGTACATCTAAGGCCTCTTTTTCCCCACGGCTCTTTTCCCGCCCCCGGATTTCCCCGACGGTTTTGGGACGATTCGTCAATTCGTCGGAAAAATCAGTCAGAAATAAGAAAACAGAACCTTTTTCAAATTGTTTCAATAAAAAATTAGGGCCCTCGTCTTTTCAACAAACCCGGTTTTTTCCCCGTGCCGGATTGCCGCCCGCGGTTTGACGACGGAAAACCCGGAGGGAAAAAAACAATGGGCATGTCAATTTTTTTAAACAAGGGTTTTTCACCCCCAAACAATAAATGGAGAGGGTAAAACCCTTTCGGGAAAAAATTTCCCAAATATCTGCCCCCATTTTAGGGACTTATTTGAAAACTGTTTTTAAACTAAATTTCAGAAGTTTTTTACGATCGGTAATCCGATGTAAATACGTTCTGAAATAAGCTGTGTGAACACAGCCTAATAATTCATTATCAGAACATAAAATATTCCAGTACTTTTGAATAACTCTTCTCTTTTCAACAGATCTGTCATCAAAGGTTGTGATGATCCTTGCCACTTCCATACCCTCATCTTTATCTCTCTTTGGGATCAAAATTCCTTTACGTTTCCTTTCTAAAAAGAAATTTTTCCTTTGGGGGATCTTGCCCTAACAGATTGGGGGTAACCTCATTTTTGAAAATGTAGGTCTAATTCACATGCCTGTCTATGAAAATCATTCAGTTTAGAACAATTCCGCCTTATATGTAAAAACTGCCCACGAGGGATCCCCCTCTTTAGGCTCACTGCGTGATGATTTTTCCAACTGAAGAGGCTATTCTTTTGCCAAAAAGGTTTTTTCTATGGGTTTCCTTTTGTCCCAAAAGGGAAACCCAACCCTCGGGTTTTAAAGATTTCCACATCCAGGAACGCTAATTACTCGCGTCGGCCCCAAAATAATATTCTGGAGGTCCATTCGTCATTGTTATCATTAAACACCATCCTCTCCGCCCACGAACCCACATATACGTTTGCATATGTGGGAGCACAGGGGCTCCCCATTGCAATACCACTGAGTTGGTGGTAGATTTTAGAATCAAATAGGAAATAATTATGGGGTAAGGTTAATCAAGCCACTGGGCTATAAATATAACTCATTCTTTATGTTGTACACCCCACATACTGTAGACCCAATCATGTGGTATACAGCTATACAGACTTTCAACATCAATACATACCAAGATCGCAACATTATCTATAGTGATGCCTTCGAGCTTCATCAACAAATCCAATATACGAAGGTAAAGCTGTTACATATTTTCTCAGTACCTCATCCATGTAAATACTGGCATTCTGGAATAGAGAGTTTACTCCGTACACTATTGGTCTCCCTTTTAAAGGGTTGACCCCCTTGTGGATCTTGGGAAGCGCATAAATCGTTGATGTCATCGGATGTTGAGTTAGCTTGTATTTACATTCTTTATCAGAGATTATGCCCTTATCGAGAGCTTCAGTAACTATATTCTCAAGTTGGACCATGAATTGGACTATAGGATCTTTTTCCAAGATTTAATAATAGTCTCTATCATCCAATAACTTGTGACTCATTTTAATATACAGTGTATGGTCCAATATGACAATATTGCCCCCTTTATCGGAGGGTTTTATCACTATTGCCTGGTCCTTCTCCAATCTCAACAATAATTCCATTTTCGTCTTAGTGAAATTTTTAACACCTTCTATACTGGACTAAGCAATCTCCTCCATTTCCTTTGTTACTAGTTTCAAGAAAATATAAATTTCTGGACAGTCAATATTAGGTGGCATCCTAGTCCTTTTAGCTTTAGCCTCCTGCATTTTAGCTTCTGGCTAAATAAATTCAAGTCTTTTACCCATGTGAAGAAGGTGAACCTTGTTGTGGGGACAAAAGAAAGACCTTTAGATAGTACATGAAACTCATCACCTGATAACACATGACGCAATACATTAATGATACTATTATCATTGTCCTTTGTTCAACTGTCTTTTGCCGTTCCGTAGACCGTAAGGACTCCCCCTTAGTTCCTCTAAAAAAAGAGGACGAAGAGGAAATAGATGATCCATATGCACCTGGGGGAGCTGGTGCCCCTAGTTGAGCAGTGAAGGTGCTGGTTGGTTGATATCTTGATTTTTGCTCCTCCTTCCATTTGCCTTGGCCTCTATTTCTGGCTGTAAAGTTAAAGCAGAGCCTCCTCCCCCTGCCTTTTATATTCTGAATCAGACGATTCCAAGTCGGATGATGATATTTCTGTCTCCCTATAATCTTTCTCAGAAACCGATATAACTTCCTCTCCCTAAATTCAGAAATTATTATTATTATTATTATTATCATTTATTTTGGAGCGCCCTTGATTCCAGGGCGCTGTACATTTCAGGCGGGTACATAAATAACATTGGTCAAACAATTACAAAGTGACAATAAGTGACTAACAACTGGCACAAAGGTAGAGAGGTCCCTGCCCGCGAGGGCTTACAATCTACAGGGGAGGGGTGAAGAGACAGAAGGTGAGGGGCAGACATGTTTGTGGGGCGGAGCAGTGCAACCCGGTTAATGTTGGTTATAGGCAATCCTGAAGAGGTAGGTTTTCAGGTTACGTTTGAAGCCGGTGAGAGAGTGGGAGAGTCTGATGTGTTGGGGCAGTGAGTTCCAGAGTGTGGGGGAAGCACGAGAGAAGTCTTGGAGACGGTTATGTGAGGAGGTGATAAGAGGAGAGCAGAGGAGAAGGTCCTGTGAGGAGCGGAGGTTGCGTGAGGGGAGGTATTTAGAGATTAAGGCAGAGATGTATGAAGAGGAGCGGTGATGGAGAGCCTTGTAGGTCGAAGTTGCTAGCTTGAACTGGATTCGCTGGGCAATGGGTAGCCAGTGAAGGGATCGGCAGAGGGGAGAGGCAGGGGAGTAGCGAGGAGAGAGGTGAATCAGACGGGCAGCAGAGTTAAGGATAGTTTGGAGGGGAGCGAGGGTGCTAGCTGGGAGGCCGCAGAGGGAGGATGTTGCAGTAGTCGAGGCGGGAGATGACGAGGGCATGGACAAGCATTTTTGTGCTTTCAGAGTTAAGAAATGAGCGGATTCGGGAAATATTTTTTAGGTGGAGATGACAAGCAGAGGTGAGGGTTTGGATGTGTGGTTTGAAGGACAGATTGGAGTCAAAGATTATCCCAAGGCAGCCGACCTGTGGTGCTGGTGAGAGAGTGTAGCCATTTACTTTGATAGAGAGATCGGGTGGAGAGATGGAGTGGGACGGTGGGAAGATAATGAATTCAGTTTTCTCCACGTTTAGTTTTAGGAGACAGGAGGAGAAGAAGGAGGAAATGGAGGACAGGCAGTCAGGGATCCGGGAGAGAAGAGAGGCGACATCTGGGCCGGAGATGTAGAGTTGGGTATCATCTGCATACAGGTGGTATTGAAAGCCGTGTGAAGCTATGAGCTGACCCAGACCAAGAGTGTAGATAGAGAAGAGTAGTGGGCCCAGGACTGACCCCTGGGGGACACCGACAGAGAGAGAGTGAGAGGAGGAGGTGGTGCAGGAGTGAGAAACGCTGAATGTCTGATCAGTGAGGTACGAGGAGATCCAGGAAAGGGCCAAGTCCGTGATGCAGAGGGAGGAGAGGATGTGTAGCAGGAGGGAATGGTCGACAGTGTCAAAGGCAGAGGAAAGGTCTAGGAAGAGAAATGTCCCGAACTTGCTGTTTGTGTTTACGATCCATAAGCAAACACTGATATCTTTCGATTGTATTTTGCAACATCGATTCACGTCTAGGAAAGTCCGGTTCGTTTCTGAATTTTAAAGTCAGATCAATGAGATCCTTGTGGTGGTTGGTGGACATCTCAAGAGATACTTTTTCCTCCCAAAGCAACAAGTGCATCAATCTAATACAGCTGTCTGTCAACTCTTTTCCAATAGAGCAAGTGAACAGGATCTATTGGCAGGTTTAATCTTTATATGTAGAACTTTTGGAACAATGCCAGCTCTTGTGTAGTTTGTAGCTCTTACTAAAAATGATTTTTTTTTTGGGCTTTAAAAGACTTGATATTTCTTTTGATTTATTATGCTTATATGGAGATTGCCCTGTAATTTTGTCCAAAACAATTATGTACAGATTTACTGACTTTGTGTCTATGTTTGCAGTGGAGGTACATTTGCGGGTTATGATTTGTTGCAGAAATTCTTTATTGAGAAAGCCATGTTTTCTTTTTACTCTGCTCTTACAAACTGAAGTGAATGGTGCTCTACATTTTGGAAGAAATGATAAATAAATATGTAGCAAAGTGTAATGGCTGGAGTAGTGGATCTGCTGTGCCACTGCAGGCGATGGTGTAAGCCGCACCAGGGAGAGGAGTCTAAGGGGCTGCTGGTTTTCACCAGATCCCGCCACAAAGCAGGTTGGACTTACTGCAGCAAGCGAACCCCCAGGTAGCCACCCATGGCGCGACTTGCCTGCAGTGGTGGCCAAGGTGAGGCATGATACAGAAGGCTGGCTCATTATTGGGGACAGGCAGGAAGGTCAGGACAGATGGCGAAGGTTGGTGGTTGAGGGACGGAGTACATGGTATAGCAATGGAACACAAGTAAACACTTTCTCTCTAGTCTACAAGGCACTATCAATCCAGCATGGAACATCAAGAAAGGGCAGGGTTAAATAGGGTCATCAGTGCACTGGTCCTTTAAATTTGACAGAGCCAACGCACGCGCCCTAAAGAACAGGGACATGTGCACTGGCAAGCAGAGACATCGGGAACGAGAACAGGTGAGTAGCCGCATGCCAGGACAGAGCTGCGAGTGCACCCGCGGCCCAACATGCAGGTTGTGGCGCTGGTCGCAGCTGGGACATTGGTGTGCCAGTGACCCGAATTGAGTAAGTACAACTATTTTGAAGTGAACTGCACCAAAAAATACAAGGCTAGATGTAAGTGAATATTATTATAAATATTTGAGTGGACTGAAAATGAGATCTATTAATATTGTATAAGTGCATTCACTGTGGGAAGAATCGGTTAAACCCAGAGACATCTATTTCAAATTAGATTAACTTTTTCTATATAATTTCTATCTATCTGTCCCTCTGTCCGTCTGTCTGTCTGCCTGGACCATTTCCGATAAACAAGTGTTATATATATATATATATATATATATATATATATATATATATATATATATATATATATACATACACAGTATATATGCATGTATTTTATTTATGTAGGTTGGGAATGGGTTAATATGTTTGGAGTTGAGAAGACAGAGGGAGTGCCTGCAGCCAATCAGTGTGAGGTAAAGGGGAGAGGCTACAGGTTTCACAGTTATAAGGGGGGAGCCTTTCACTTCTAGGAAATTCCCTCAGGGGTGACAGTTGCCAATGGCTAGTTAGACAGTTTGTTCCAGCTAAAAGAGATCTCCTACCCACTTGCTGGTGGTGGAATAGTGCAGGTCAGAATATTCAGAACAGCTCCTTAGACTCACAGAACCGAATAAAAGGGGAACCAAGAGAAGCTAGACACAGAGAGAAGGATTGGGTATGAAGAGAAAGAGAAATAAGTATAAGAGAAGTAAGGAGGTGATCAGGGCTATGGCATAGTGGTGGTCAAGCTAGGTATCAGAAGAAGTGCCCAGTACAGTAAATAGTCCAGTCACACAAGGGAGTTGGGGAGAATCCTTCTCCTGGAACAGAGGTGTCACAGTAGTCGGCATGGAAGAAAGACCCACTACATAGAGTTGAACAAAGTTATACTTTGGTTGTTAAAATGTGAAGAACAGAAAAGTGTAACTTGTCATTTACTTGTCATTTATGTTGCCCAGGTCTGTGCTGTGTAAATATGCAAGACAAAAGATGTAACATCCTAAGGGCGCGTTCACACGGCACAGGACAAATACCGGCCGGTTTGACGGCCGGTATTTGTCCTGTTTTGCGCCCGTCCCCACGGCCGCGGGGGGGGGACGGCTTTTCTCCGCGATGAGCCCTCCCTCATACCATTGAGAAGCACATCTTCCGTCGGGAAACCGGACAGAAGATTGTGCTTCTACAATGTTTTGCCGCCGGACCGCCGGCGGCAAAACCGTCCGACGGCAAAACCTGTGCAGTGGGGACTGCTGCACAGGTTTTGCATAGAGCACCATTGTGCTCATTTTCAGGCCGGTTTTTCAAGCGGTCTGAAAAACCGCAAACCGTCTGAAAAACCGGCCAAAAACCCTTGCTGTGGGGACATGCCCTAAGGGTAATTGAACCATGAGTAACCTGCAAAATCCCAAAGCTGTGAGTCTTTGTGGTCTGATTTCAAAAGGGCTGGTAAACTACATCACCCAGCAAATCCACACCAATAAATCTGTCATCAACATAATCTGCTTAATCACACAGGGTTACTGGATAAATCCCAGTCTAATGAGCCGGAAGGGTGTAATTAGAGAAGCCTGAGCCACATAGTAAACTTTTGGATGGCCCCCCGGACCAAAACATTTACTTGTGCCTGTTAGTAACAGTCATGCAGTTACTACATAATAGTACATAAAGTGTACATATCACCATCATACTGCTACCAAACAAAGCCCACTATACCAAGACCACATTACCAAGAACACTACTACAAAAAGACCTGATTATACCGCCAGGACACGACTACAAATTACCTTCACATAGTGACTTAATAATACTCCAATACTGAATAAAGATCTGTATACAAAGACCAATATTACCGCCACATAGTAGTAGATAACCATGTACACAGGCTTTGCAGACCATATATTACCTCCATACAGTTCTATACAGTGGTAGTAACAGTGTACACATGCTCTGCAGACTGTATATTACCTCCACACAATGACTATATAGTGGTAAATACCAGTGTACAGAGGCTTCTGCAGACATATGAATGATTATAGTGCAGTTACATCTTGTGATTCACAGGTGACATTTCTCTGACAAGTCACTCACTTTCCCTTTTCTTCTGCATCCGGTGCAAACCGCCATGATGTATGGAAGGTTAGGTGTGCACACCTCAATATATGGCAAACAAGGTGCTCAGTGGGTAAGGACTCCCATTGGGTAGTCCCATGTAAAAGGATTTGAGAATTCTTGGCTTCCCAATTCCAGACCACCATGATGACTTCTCCTGGCCACCACTCATTCCTGCAGATTTGGACACAAATATCTTAGAATCCTCACTTTTCCAGCACCTCCCTCACCGTCCCCCACCTCTGTACAAACTTTCCACATGGGTAGTTAGGTAGGCTGTAGGTCGGCCGCATGTGATAGGTAGGCTGTAGGTGGGCCCCAGGTAGAAGAGTAGGTCCCACGTAGCTAGGCAGGCTATAGGTGGGCCCTATTGCTCAGTGGGTAAGGACTACCCAATTGGAGTCCCATGTAAAAGGATTGGCTTCCCAATTCCAGACCGCCATGATGACTTCTCCTGGCCACCACTCATTCCTGCAGATTTGGACACAAATAGGCCACATGTGATAGGTAGGCTGTAGGTGGGCCCCAGATAGAAGAGTAGGCTATAGGTGGGTCCCACGTAGCTAGGTAGGCTATAGGTGGGCCCTGATAGGTAGATAGGCTATAGGTGGGCCCCTGGTAAGCAGGCTAAAGGTGGACTCCTGGGAGGTAGGTAGGATGGCTGGGCCCCATTAGTAAAAAAATAATGAACTCATCTGTTTCTGGTTTCCCTGATGTAATGAGTCCGGGTGAAGCCCAGCGCGGGTGGCCCATTGTTATGACATCATTTTGCCGCACACGTCATCACTAGGGGCTGACGCCAGGTATGCTTAAGGCCTTGGGCTTATCAGGCAGATTAGTGGAGGAGAGCGCTGGCGGCGCTCTGCTCTGCTAAGGCTGCGCAGTCACTGTCTCTGAACGCTTGGGACAGCAGCAAAAGGCACCAGGCCCCCTAGCAGTCGCCATGTCTGGTACGGCGGTATTTCCACCCCTACTTTACATATCCTTCCATTTATCTCATATTTATCTATCTGTCTATAGCATATTGTTACTATTTTTCTTTACTAGTTTCTTATCAGAAGGAACAGACTGTTTTATGTTGTTTTATGACTGTTTGTATCTTATGGCCAGAACATGAGCTGCTATGACTGGACTCTGCACTCTGCTGACCTAGTCAAAATGCAAAGTAGGATATTTGAATTTCACACAGTTTCTAGTAAATAATGCTATAACATTTTTATATTAGCAAACTATTATATATAAAATAATATAGGACATACAGGATATATCCTACTTTACCAAAGGCAAACCTATACTTTAAATGTAGATAAAAATACCAAGACTTTTTAAAGAGGTGCTCCAAAAACTTAGACCCCACGCCATTCACATCACATTTCTGCTCCCTGTTCACGGTATACCATAAAAAATGTATCCTGACAGATAGCATTGCAGAGCTGTTACAGGGCTATAGAAAGATATATTGCAAACATAGTCTGAACTTGACTTCATTTGCCCTATTTACCAACCCAATAGTGTAGCCCTGTAACAGCCCTGCCACGCTATCCACCAGGATATATTTTTCACAATATTCCAAAGGATGCCACGAAAGAGGGTCATCAATGTGATGTGAATGGCTGTCATGGGGGCTGGCGCTGGTGCCCCGCAAATAAGCCGTGTGAACATAGCCTAAGACTCCAGCATCTTACAGAATAAGGGACACAGCGCTAGAAACAGCAGGTCTGACACTAGCTTGTGCTGTCCTCAGCAAGGGGGGCATAACCGATGTGACAGGTTCTCTTTAAGTTTATATTGGCAGAGAGCAAGTCCCTGGCATTCTATCTCCAAACTAGTAGTAAGCTGGGAGCAGAGAGAAAGCAAGAAAGTGTGATGACCCTTAAAGAGGTTGTTCACCTTCTTTTATCAAACTAGGATTAGACTTCTTATTTTCGACAATTTTAGGATTCTAAAACCGCTGAAAATCCGATTATTCAGACTTAAATAGAAAAAAACAACATGTAGTCTACACAGGTTGTTTCTTCTCTGCTCGTTTTCTGTTGTATACTACGCTGGCGCTTTTGAGTTTTTTCCTCGTCTTCCCGTACAATCAATCGTATGGGCCGACGGCAAAAAAAATAAGAACCAACTGCGTTTTTTGTGCAAAACATGATAAAAACCGTGGTCGTGCATTGGGCAAAAAACGGTCGACTTTCGGACTTTTTTTTCCGATGTTGTGTTGATCCAGCCTTACTTAGCTCCCTACCATGCCACCACCCGCTTGACTGATTTTTCTGTGCAATTCTGGCTCTGAGCAGTCGGCTTGTGAAAGGAGCGGGGAGGTTAGTATGTTTTTTTTTTAATTGTTACTGGAGCTCCATCCCCATCCTATAAGGGCATGTCCCCACTGCACGGGTTTTCGGCCGGTTTTTCAGCCGGTTTGCGGTTTTTCAGACCGCCTGAAAAACCGGCCGAAAATGAGCACAATTGTGCTCTATGGAAAACCCGTGCAGCAGTCCCCACTGCACGGGTTTTCCGCCCGGCGGCGGCGGCAAAACATCTAACATGCACAATCTTCCGTCCGGTTTCCGGACGGAACATGTGCATCTCAATGGGAGGGGGAAGGGCTGTTCTCCGCTCATCACGGAGAAAAGCCGTCCCCCCCCGCGGCTGGGGGGGACGGCCGCAAAACCGGACAAATACCGGCCGGCAAACCGGCCGGTATTTGTCCACTGCCGTGTAAACGGCCCCTAACTGTGTGCACAGTGGTGTTATGGCCGATGGCACAAAGAGTACTTTACAAATCCATGGCACAGTTTCAGGGCGGCTGTGATGTGGCCAAGAACCACTGTACCCATTATTATAATCCGTTGATTAATGGCCTTATGGATTTGCAAAGCCGTGGCCATTAACCCCTTAACGACCCTGGACGTATGAGTACGTAAGGGGCTTTGCAGGGGGATCGCACCTTCCTATGTCTCCCTATGGAAACCCTAGTATGGCTTTATATGAAATGGACCAGTAATATAACCCTCATAACCATGAAGTGGTTAAAAGTTTAAGCTGGCAAAAGCTGCTTTGTTATTAAACAGACTTTATAATGCTCACCAGAATTGTAAATTGTGCTTATCCCAGTGTCATCATGCTTGTGGCAGGTCCCTGCGAGCTCCTCCAGTGTGTACAGGATTCCAGGCGCCGCTTCCTCATAGTCTGTTGTGAGCTAGCGCTTCTATATGAGTCAGCAATATACAGGATGTGTAATGTTTTGTGAATAATGACAATAGCTAGCAAGAGTTTTGCAAGAATATGTTTTCTGCCAGCATGCATGTTCCATCATCATCAACATCGGTTGGAAATCTTCAGTAGGTTCAAATCCAATGACAAGGTAATTCAAATGTTCAGTTTGTTGGATGCAGTTTTTGAAGGCCAAACCAAGAATGAATTTCAAACAAAGAGGAGCCTTACGGTGACATGTTAGAAAATTGGCGGCGCCGCCGCAGCAGTTTTTGGGTTCATTGAATCAATGTAAAGTCCAATCCTCTCAAAAATCTGGTGTCAGTTATACCATGCATAGTAAATTTAATGCACCTAAAAAGGCGCATTGTGATGTTTTGGATTCCTTTTTGCAGTTAGCAAATCACTGTATATATAGGGTTTCCCAGCTGATACAATAGGTGGTGTTCCACCAGATTTGATAATAGAAAAGGAGTTATTCTTTCACAATTAGAAAGGGATAATTTATGAGACAAATTGAGAGGTTAGAAATCAAGTTTTTTTTTGTTTTTTTTGTTTTTTTAAAGTGTGTTATAGAGGTTAAGTGTTGTACATAATAAAAGTTAAGTTTTAGTGCTTTATAGACTGAGAACTGATAGACTTAGTTTGCCTATGGCAAAATAGTAAATATAGTTGCGCCTGTAAAGGCACATTGCGCAAATCGCGGCGCATAGTGTATTATTGGTAGTGTATGTAATGCGCCTATCGAGGCGCATTGCATAACAGAGGCGCATAACGTATCATTACAAGTGTATGCAAAGCGCCTCAATAGGCGCATTGCGTTATGGAGGCGCACAGCATATCATTGCTACTATATGTAATGCGGCTTTTTAATGAAATGATAGTGAGAGATTGGTCTGGAGACCACCTGGGCAATGCCATGAAGAGGCCTTAACAAGGGAACATCAAACCAGTCTTACTCCCACGATTATAGTTTAGGTTAGTATAATGTACCGTAGCCAGACCCCTGTAGTCTTCATTTCATGTACCCTAATAGCTCAGGTTTACATTAATTTGTTTGTGGAACCAGTGCTATGGCCTTTTTCTCAGGAGTGGTTTATCAATAGGCCAACGCTAGCCAACATGTTGCTCGTGCTCCTTTGTAGCCTAAACATGCTACCAATGCCTACAGTGTCTCAGAATTTCTCTCCCATCAGAACATCTAGGTTATCATTGGCTGGCAGTTGCACAGAAGCTGCCAGCAGCCAATCATGAAGATCAGCGAGGGATACCATTCCTCAGACAACCATTAGTGACCTCACTGATAGCATGGCAAGGCGAGTAAGTGCGTCTACTTCTGCACTTGGAGCTCATAATTGGTGCTTAAAAAATTAAGATGCTTTGAATATTTTGTTTCAATTTTCTATCATTAACATGTCTATCAACCCTGTGATTTCCAGAATTCCAAGACTTTTCCTTCTTAGTGATACAACCTGAATATTGAGGTGTGTGCAATTTTCTTATAAATATGTATTAAAAATTTTGCTACTGTACCTCTTTTATACCAATGCAGTAGGCCCCTAACTAGAAAAATATGGTATAGCCCATATTCCTGTTCATCACAATGCCTACAAGAGTAACTGTCAGGAAAACTCCGTTGGCCCACTCAAGAATCGACGGCCTGACTTGGGGTGTATCGTGACAAGGTCAGCCAGTTACTGTTTCACAGTTAACCCCTGTCCAGACAGGCACAGGAAGACACAGGGAGTGTGAGAGGACACCCTACTCGTCCCACAACCCTGAACAGCTGGGAGAGATCTGTTTACCCACGCTGGTTAACCAAAGCTCTGCCAGCCCAATCAACTGCCAAAAGCCCTTCGTTTGGTTATAAGAAAGATCCATTACTGACTTACAACAAGGCCAGGAACCAGCCTTGGGGTAGCTATAATTTAAAGACCGAGAATAACGCGGGTGAGGTCAATTATCAAGACAACAGACTAGCTCAGATTAAAGTTTATAGATTTATTTCACCTTGGAGGGCGCACTAGACAGACAATATATACATAGGGACAATACTATACAGATATTGGTCAGAGGTGCAAACATGAGTATGGTTACAAAGGCAGTAAGATGTGTCTAGTTACCTTAGGTTGGCTTGTTTCTGGGCCCACATGGGGGGGCTAATGTGGCCTTGCTTCTGTGTGGGTGCTACTGGAATGCAGGTGTCAGGTATCCCCCCTCCTGAAAGCAACCATGGGCAAACCTGGGCTTCTGCTTATAACCGTAATGGGACAGCCCACTTTGCAGCCCCCTACACTCCCCCTCATACCACTGGGATGGTCTACAAACGCCTCCCTCTTCGGCCATGCCATTTTTTGACTGAAACACAAAATGGACCGTACCGCGGCAGGGCCTTGGGACAGAACTGAGCCAGTGGCATCATCAGAACCGGATGGGCCTGAGCAATGCCCTGGTACCATACCTATCCTATTGGCTTTCTAAGGCCAGCTTTGGATTTCTCCCTTACCTTGCGTCCTACGAAGATGGGAGTGGCAGCTATATGCATGGGGAGATTCATATTTTAAAATATGAAACCGGGGTAGACCTGTTATGAACGGCTCTTCCATAAATCTTTATGAAATATCGGTGCCTAGCCGTCTCCTAGCCTTTTGTCCTCCAGTCTTTGTGAGAGCCCATGTGTGTTTGAGTCATGTGCTAATTAATTTAAATGAGGGTTCTTTGTTGTACTGTCCTCCCCTGCTGGGATGGCTTCCTATGGAAGGGCATTCCTAATTGAGGCTTCCTGTGACTTGGGGAGTTGGTGGTGGGGGATGTCTGCAATCTGAGTGACTTGAGTTATGAGGTTGGAATAGGGGGGATGACTTGCCATTTTTGTCAATTTTCCTCACAGTAACTGTATGGCTAAACATGGCGCGTAGATGTTGCTGGAGGTGGTAATAACGGATAAGTTCTGCCCCTCCATATGCTATTGTTGCCTGGATACCAGGGTCACATGACCTCTGTGGTGGTCACATGATAAGATGCTGCTGGAGGTAGTAATACTGGAAAAGTTCTGCCCTTCCTTACACTACTGTTACCTGGATACCAGGGTCACATGATAAGACACTGCTGGAGGTATTAATTTTGGAGTAGTTCTGCTCCTCCATACACTCGTGTTGCCTGGATACCAGGGGTCACATGACCTGTGTGTGGTCACATGATAATATGCTGCTGGAGGTGGTAATACTGGATAAGTTCTGCTCCTCCATAGACTACTGTTACCTGGATACCAGGGTCACATGACCTGTGTGTGGTCACATTATAAGATGCCACTGGAGGTAGTAATACTGGAGAATAATGCTCCTCGATTAACTGTTTTCTGGTAACCAGGGGTCATATGACATTTGTGTGTGTGCGTGACTGATGGGTCACATGACTGTTAAGCTCTCACAATTAGTAAATGGGAGTCATTACTGTGGACATGAATATGAGCTATATCATTTTCTTTCTAGGTAGCGACATACTGCATTGGTATGTTAGAGGAACAGGAGAATAAGTTTTATACATAAAATAATAAAAAGTATGATTTTCTATTATACACGAAATAAATGAACATAATAACAAGTGGACAATCCCAAAGGTAGATTTGAATGTGAACTGGTTTTGAATGATTTTGAATTTGAATGTATACCTGGTAAAAACGGATGTGTGAAAGACACAGCCTAGTCACACAGCAGGGCCGTCTTAACAGCACTATGGGCCCCTGGGCAGAGAGGTGTACTGCCCCCCCCCCCCCAAAAAAAAAAAAAAAAAAAACACTACTCAAAGAAACAAATATAAACATTACCAGCTCCGGTCACCATTACATGACAGAGACTTTAGCACTGATGGAATATAAAAGCAAAATAACCCCTGACACCAGGGACCCACCGGCGACGTCCGGTCCGATCAGTCGGTCTCTGACTCGTTCTTGTTCCCATGTCCTCTCCTTCCGTCTAGACCCACCATGACGCCTTGTCCCGGCCGCAACTCGTCCCTGCAGACTGTAACGCACAAACATCTTAGAATCCTCACTTTATCAGCACTTCGCTGCTGATTCCTACCTTTGTTATGGGCGCCCCACATTTAGTAAGTAGGTAGTACATAGTTGCCAACTTTTGAAAATGAAAAAGCAGGAGATTTTAGACGGCGGTGCGCAGAGCGCGCCGCGGCAAAAATTTGCATGGCACGCCCATCTTTTCAGTATGCCACGCCCCCATCAAACAGCCACACCCACTCCACCTAACTGCATAACGGCTTTGGAAGAAAGCCAGGTAGATGCCCTTATAGCCAGGTAGTAACCCCCACATAAGCAGGTAGTGCCCCTTACCGGGAGGTAGATGCCCCCTTGTAGGCAAGTAGATGCCCCTCTGTAGCCTGGTCGGTGCCCCCCTTTCTTAGCCAGGTAGGTGCCCCCCTGGTTTGCCAGCTCGTGCCCCCTCTGTTGCCAGCTAGTGCCCCCCTGGTTGCCAGGTAGTGCCCCCCTTGTTGCCAGTAGTGCCCCCTCTGTTGCCAGCTAGTGCCCCCATTGTTTGCCAGCTAGTGCCCCCTCTGTTGCCAGCTAGTGCCCCTCTGTTGCCATGGTAGTGCCCCCATTGTTGCCAGGTAGTGCCCCCTCTGTTGCAGGTAGTGCCCCCATTGTTGCCAGGTAGTGCCCCCATTGTTTGCCAGGTAGATGCCCCCTCTGTTGCCAGGTAGATGCCCCCTCTGTTGCCAGGTAGATGCCCCCCTCTGTAGCCCGGTAGGTGCCCCCAATGTTAGCCAGGTAGGTGCCCCCATTGTTGCCAGCTAGTGCCCCCATTGTTTGCCAGCTAGTGCCCCCTCTGTTGCCAGCTAGTGCCCCCATTGTTGCCAGGTAGTGCCCCCATTGTTGCCAGGTAGTGCCCCCATTGTTGCCAGGTAGATGCCCCCTCTTTTGCCAGGTAGTGTCCCCATTGTTGCCAGGTAGATGCCCCCTCTGTTGCCAGGTAGATGCCCCTGATGTTGCCAGCTAGTGTCCCCATTGTTGCCAGGTAGTGCCCCCTCTGTAGCCAGGTAGATGCCCCCTCTGTTGCCAGGTAGATGCCCCCTCTGTTGCCAGTTAGTGCCCCATTGTTGCCAGGTAGATGCCCCCTCTGTTGCCAGGTAGTGCCCCCTCTGTTGCCAGGTAGTGCCCCCTCTGTTGCCAGGTAGATGTCCCCTCTGTTTGCCAGGTAGATGTCCCCTCTGTTTGCCAGGTAGATGTCCCTTCTGTTGCCAGGTAGATGTCCCTTCTGTTGCCAGGTAGATGTCCCCTCTGTTGCCAGGTAGATGTTCCCCTCTGTTGCCAGGTAGTGCCCATTGTTGCCAGGTAGTGCCCCCATTGTTGCCAGGTAGGTGCCCCCATTGTTGCCAGGTAGTGCCCCCCATTGTTGCCAGGTAGTGCCCCCATTGTTGCCAGGTAGTGCCCCCATTGTTGCCAGGTAGGTGCCCCCATTGTTGCCAGGTAGTGCCCCCATTGTTGCCAGGTAGGTGCCCCCATTGTTGCCAGGTAGTGCCCCCATTGTTGCCAGGTAGATGTTCCCCATTGTTGCCAGGTAGTGCCAGTAGTTTAAAAAAATAAATAAATAAAAATCTTACTTACCAGATTTCCCTCCTCTTCTCCACGTCCGGAGCCGGAGGCCGCTGACAGCAGAGTGCAGGGCCGCGGAGCGGGCGCGCGATGACGTCATCACATCGCGCGCCTGCCCCGTGGCCTCCTGGGAGCTGAACAGTCGGGATCAGTAGATCCCAGATGGTCAGCCTCGGCTGCTGCTTGCACCGCTCGATGCAGGCAGCGGCCGTGATGGCGCCATGGCTGGGTCTGTGACCCGGCCATGCAGCCGTGTGATGAGGGGGCCACAGACCGGCGCCGGTGCTCGGGGCCCGCCAAGGGAACCCCAGCCTCCCCCGGCGACGCTCCGAGCCGGCGCTGCGCGCCGAATCCCGGCTGCCCCCGGGCAGAGCCTGGCTGTCGCTCCACTGGGCAGGGTAGGCGGCTGCCTGGGAGGGCCCCCAGAGATCGTGGGGCCCCCGGGCAGTGGCCTACCTGGCCCAATGGAAGAGACGGCCCTGCACACAGGTAAATAATTATACTCTAAATATGTTACTACATTCATTAAGGTATACAAGAGGGTAAAAACTAGCAGCCATGATTTAAAACACAGCAATGGTGGTATTTATAGTTTCGATTACATTCTACTGATAGCTTTGCTATTCTTTGATATATTTTCTTTATTTCTTGCACTGATGCACTTTATTTGACATTTATATTTTGAGCTACTATATTCACTATTGTGATGCTCCCAATGACCACATATAAACTTTATGTTCTCTGATATTTTTATGATTAAGTCTTTCATTAATTTATAACAGATGCTTCTTACAACAGTGATATTTCTACACATTCTATATCAGATGCGAGCATGTATTTATTCCCCATGTATTTATGCTCCTCTTTGAATCATGTTTGCGAGTTTTTACCCTGTTGTACGCTTTAATCAAATTTTTCTTGCACAATTTTATGCCTGTGTGTCTAGCCTGCATCTTTCATACTTTCATTTGAATATTATCTGCAGTTTGTGCTAGTTATATGAATTCATTTATTGGTTTGGTTTACTGGTAACAAGGATTCCTAGCTATACAAGCAAGTATATAATAGGCAGTGTATGTGACTTACATTGCTCTCATAAAGAGGTTGACACAGCTGAGGTTAAAACTTTCCTGATTGGTAAACTGGTGCAGGATTGCCCCAGGGAATTAAATTGATATGGAGAAAGTACCCTCCGAGAGCCTTCTGCCATACAGGGACAGGTGGTGGCATGCTTCTGTGATAGGATATCTGATATGAGGTTACTTCTCCCTTATGTGCACTCTTTCTTCCAAACTCACATTTATTTTCAGAATAATACATATTATTCAAAGGTACATACTGTATTCTCTTCCTGGGAGGCCCTGGTCACATCTGCATTGAATTCTCCTTCAAGATCCTCCTTCACAGATTCTTTCAAATATATTATACAAGATATTGCAGCAGGCATTGCTATCCGGACCATTAAAATGCTGGACACCATGACGACATGTAAGGACATTATTTCATTGATCTGCTCCTATGACAGAGCAGAACAATGGTTTAGTAATGATGTAGGGCGCTGCACCATTACCAAAGTTGTAAAAAAGAAAATTCTAAAACTATGTAGTTTTAATTACAGCTTTACCATAGGCATTAGTTCTAGTGAAATGTTTAAAAAACTATTTTTAATGTGTCATAAGTATGTGGGCCATTACTGAACTGAATTATAACATATACCACAAGAAAAATTTAAAGCATAAGCCTAATTACACTAAGGACATGTTCCCACCATAGACTTTTATGGCAAAACGCTATGACAACACATCAAATTGTAATAGGAGCGGGTCCCACTTCTCTGGAACGGGCCCCTGAAAGTTACAGCTCAGAATGGAGATCCAGTCGCACTGTCCATTCTGTTTTATGGGAGTTCAAAGGGAAAACGGACACACCGTATACCTGTACTCAGAACTCTCAAAAAACAGAATGGAGAGTCTAGTGCAAGCATGAAGGGCTCTTTATTCTGAAACATAAATTTCAAGGGTCTATTTAAGAGCCCAGCCTATTAGACTTTGATGGCATATCCTAGCTATCCTAGTCTGTGGTAGGAACACACTTCTAACCTTGCTTCTTTTTCTATTTATAATATGAATATTATATAATATATAAGAATATTTCAAGGGTATTAATACACGGTGTGGTTTTCATACAATCGTGATGTGACTGACAACCAGGGCACCCATGTGACAGCCATTGGCCACATGAGATATCGGCAAACTTGTGTGGCCATCGGAAGCTACATGGAGGGTTTAGCTTTTTGAGATTTTGTATACACTGCTTGGACTGTCTGGGAAAGAAATTTATGATGATGTCAAAAACATTAGGAGATCAATATCCATCTTATTTTTTTTATTTATTTTTTATAAATTATTTTATTTAAGTTTCAACAACAAACATCACAAAAACTTTTCCAAGAGGCATAAAGAAAAACAATTCCAGGAATTTCCAAGTTACTTATCTTACATTTTCATGATAAACATTTCCGTCGGTCTTTTGTTCACCAGAATTTGTCAAAATAGCAAAAAGCAATATTGGTCACAGAAATTTGGCCTCCAATGTAAACACAGAACAAAACACCAGCTCCATTACATCCAGTTTGATTTAGCTTTACAAAACACCATTCACAGTTTCTCTTTATAAAAGTGTCAGAATATGCCTATCCTCTAGATTATTTTAGTCTTTATAATAAACCTTTATTAATTCTTTCAACTTTAAAGGGAACCTGTCACATAGATTATGCCCCCTTGCTGAGCGCAGCACAAGCTAGTGACAGACCTGCTGTTTCCAGCGCTGTGTCCCTTATTCTGTAAGATGCTGTAGTTTTTGAGTATTTAGTGCTTAAATCTGCAGTTTTAAGCCAGAAAAGAGTCATGAAAAGAGTCATTTGATGCTAACCCCGCCCACCTCAACTGGTAAATCTGTTACTTTGAATAGGTAGAAATATGTGCATAACTGCCAGGTGGGCGGGGCTAGCATTTAGTGGGTGGGACTAACACCTGCTCATGAATAAGATTTGAGCATTAAATGCTCTAACACTGCAGCACCATACAGAATAAGGGACACAGCGCTGGAAACAGCAGGTCTGTCTCTAGTGTGTGCTGTCCTCAGAAAGGGGGCATAACCTATGTGACAAGTTCTCTTTAATTCCTCCAATAAATACCCCTTGGTTAACGAGTACGGTTGCACTGTGTGTTTTATTTCCAGGTCTGAGAGGAAGATTATTAAAAAATCTCCTTTTTCTGAAAAAGCTTTCTGTTCCCTTCTCATTTTGTTTCAGAGTTTCGATAGATTCCATATTCATGATTCTCTTTAGTTAAGTTACAATCATGTTTCTGGAAGGTATGGAATCATTGAGCCATTCCCGAAGTATAGCTCTTTTGGTTACCATGATTAATATATGAAAGAGTATTGGTATATATTTTGTATCCATCACCCCACCCCTGAATCCACATCTCCTTTTTGAAACAGAAATAGAATTGGGTTTAGCTTAATCACTCGCTTCCACATCTGGTCCATCATGTTGTGGATTTTCACGTACTCCCAGATGCCATGATATAAATCCGTTCTATGTGTCTTACATGTAGGGCAATTTGTGATTCTTCTTGGATTCACAAGAGATGGAGAGAAGTTAAAAGGCAAAATTGCTATGTGCATCAGTCTAAACTGAGTGTCCCTCCATAACTCAATCTGAACATGTTTCCTGAATGTCGTCCATCCTCTGAGCATAACCCCCTCCATATCCGTGACCTCTAATTGCCTGCCTCATGCTCCAAACATCCCAGCAGAGGGCCTTGGACGAACTTTCTCTCTGATGTTCCTTTACAATGTAGATATGGATACTAGTCCTGATGGGGTTACTATATCTCTATCCATTTGATGATTGTGGACTTACATACATTTACTAATTCATAAAGAAACCTTTAAGTTGTGCATATTGTAGTATAGGCATTTGTCTCAATTCTTGTTTTTCCGTAAGTTCTTCAATGGATGACCATCTCCTCCCTTCTATATGTAGAAGATCCTTGACCCGCATAATTCCTCCAGTGTGCCACCTGTCAAATAGTTTACTCTCCCATCCCTGCTGAAATTCTGGGTGATTCCACAAAGGTAAATGTTTAGAAATATTGTGTGAAAGGCCATATTTCTTCTTATCCGCCTTCCACGTTGCCACCATGTCTCTATAGATAATTGAGGTTTTTATAAATGCTGGAAGAGCTTTGATGCGCGTATGTAAGTCCCACGGTTGGCAATACAATCCCTCCAAATCTCTGTCCAAGTAACAGCTCGTACCCTTAATCCAATTCCTTACAAATCTAAGTACACCAAATTGTGCCCTCTTACATATGGGAAAGCCATTCCTCCATTCTATCTTGTCGCCATTAATTTACCAAGTCTTATTCTTCATTCCAAAGAAAACGTGAAATGCTTTATTTATCCTCAATATATCTTTGTGTTTGATGAGCATTGGTGTGATCTGCAATGGGTACAATAATTTGGCAAAGCTCATCATTTTAAGCAAATGGTTTTGTGCTATTAGAGGTAATGGTAATTTTTGCCATCTCTGTAGTTCTGATTAAATTTTTTGAAAAAGGGGTATATAATATAACTGATTAAATTGGTTTGTTTGCTAACTTGAATTCCTAAGTATTTTATATCAGATTCAGTATGCATGAGATGTTAGAAACAGGTTGATGACCTCTCGTCCTATCGCCTAACTTTCTTATCTCACATTTTATTTTATTGAACTTGAAGCCAGAAAATATGCCATAGGATTGCATATGGCTGATCACTCTCTCCAGATCCTGTGTTGCTTTTGTCATGAAAGGTACAATGTCATCAGCAAATAATGCTGTTTTTATATTTTTAGACCCTAATTTTATGCCCTGGAAAAAGGTTCCCTGATCCAATGACTGAGCTAAATAACCCTTGCCTCATTCCTTTTTGTTATAAAATGTTTTCTGACAGTTGGGCTGGGATATGTATTCTAGCTATTGGATTATTGTGTAAGGACGTTAAATATGTTCTAAATGGATGCAGAATTCTATTCTGTCAAGAACTTGGCCTAACCACTTCCATCTAACATTATTCTCGCCATAAATGGTGACCAACGCAGGAACTGGGTATCTACGCTCTGCACAGGCGACCCCATCTAATGTCAAGAACACCTTCCTAATGTTGATTGTGGCAATTCGCCCCTTAGTAAAGCCTACCTGCTCTGGCCCTACAAGATCTGGAAGGATTCGTGCCAATGGGTTTGCCATGATCTTAGAAATATATTTCAAATCCAAATTTATTAGCACTATGGGGCGGTATGTCTTTGGATAAGAGTAACTTTTACCATCTTTGGGCAAGAGCTTGATGTATACTGTGTTACCATGATCAGACATTTCTTTGCCTCCCAACATATCATTATACAATCCCAGTAGGGTCGGACTTATCTGAACAATAAGAATCTTATAAAACTCACTCCTGAACCCGTCAGGCCCCGGTGCTTTATCTAAGGGAGAGCTTTTAATTACTCCCTGCACCTCTTCTGCCGTAACCGGTGCGTTCAGCATTTCCAGATCTTCCACCTTGGCTGTTGTCAAGTGTACTGTATCAAGAGATGCGGAACCCATCATCCTTTCTTCAGGATGATCCATATAGAGATCTGAATAGTATCTATGTAGAATTTGAGTAATGCCATTTGGGTCAGTCACAACTTTCCTTGACTCACCCATTAACGTGGGTTATAGGCTGTTTCCTCTTAGCTAAGTTTGCCAGTAGCTTTCCGGCATTATTTCCATATCTTTGGAGTTTTGCCTCCAATTATAACCTATAGAAACTTTCCTGGCTCTCTGATCATTTATTGTAGTTATCCTGTGCATTTCTCTATACATCTCTAGTTTGTGGGGATGGATAGGCCATATGATTAGTATATGCTGTTCTTAATTTCTGGCTAGCTGAGATATATTTTTCTTTTGCTCGCTTTTTCTTTGTTGATGTATATGCCATGATTTTCCCTCTGATAACGGATTTTGCCTGTTCCCAAAAAAGGAGGTGGTCCTGTACATGCTCCGAGTTAGTTGAAAAAAACTCCAGCCACCAGCCTCTCAGGATTTCAGAAAAACCCTCATCACCATAAAGGAAGGCGGGGAACCTCCACACCCTATCTCCTCCTTCCTCAGCTCCAAAATTATCAGGGCGTGATCGAATATGAATATATCACCAATATTGATGTCTTTAATCCTGGAAATCACAGTATGATCATACAATACGTGATCTATCCTTGACCATGATTTGTGGACCTGGGAGTATCTCACCACTTGGAGTTTTTACATGGAGACGTATCATTCTACCCTCTGAGTCTTTTTCACTTGCCATCACCTTATATTGGAGACCCCTGCGTGCCAAAATCAAAACTCCTGCCTTCTTATCTACTGCTGGGAATCCCCACACCTCTCCCACCCATAATTTTAACAGTCTATGAAAATCTTCTTCCTGAATATGCGATTCTTGTAAGAGCGTCAAGTTTTTTTTTAAGTGCTTCAAGTGACGCAACACTCTCTTCCTTTTTTTTGGGGACCTAAGGCCATTCACATTTCATGACACAATGTTCATGGTGTGATGAATAAAAAATATGATCTGTAGTTCTAAGAATATTGTTCTAAATAAACTAAGGGGCCCCGTCATTCCCATCACCGGGTGTGGGAAGGGGGGTGGGGGGGGTTTTGATTGCAATGTTGTTTTCCAACCCTAAGAGGACGTTTTCATTAAGTACTTAAATTCGATGGAGCATAACAAAAAATAACACAGAATAACTCTAACACTAATAAAACACTAAACATTGATAAATACGAGACTCAAACTGAACTTCCAAATTTTGCTGGTATTGCATTGCAGCCTCACTGTAACGCATAATCTCGGATTCCTGAGCCAGAAGTTATGGAACCGAGATTTTCAGTCTTTTATGAGCCACAAACTGAGCTCGTCAAGTTGGAGCAAGAAGGTGAGTATGGAAAGAGTCGTCCCCGGTCAACCCTCTACTCTCGCTATAAAGCACCCCGTAAATCTTTACAGTACATCCCATAACAAAAAACTACCCACACATATAATACATAATGTAAACCCTGGATACGGACTCACCCTACCTCCCTAGCAGCTCGATCAACCGCATAGTGTAAAGGTAGAATACCCACAGCTAAAAAACCCCAACCCCACAAGGGCCCTAAAAGACCCAACTCCATACGAGATTCGATCCATACAGTCGCGAATGTCCTAATATAGCTGCGCCAGACGTAGGCACATATAAACCACTTGGTACTCAGTTTTAAACCTTTCCATTCCAGCAAACTTTTTTTCTAATCACCTCCTCTCGATATCAGTGGCTCCTAAACTATCCTTATTAACTAACCTTTCAGTCACGTCAATGGTTGAACAGACCCAATTCTTTAGATCGTGATTGCTCTTTTACTGCCTATCTGGGGAGTCAACTGGTGGCCACGTGGGTCTCGAATCAGAGGGGGTCTTGACCAGAGTTTCTCTAATTTTGGAGTCCCAAGTGACCTAGGAGTTGATTGCTGAATAGAGAAGAGACTCGATCTATGGGATGAATTTGGGCCCCAGGTACATCTAAACACAAAGAGATCCATTCCAAGTTAAATGACAGAAACAATCAGTTCTAGTGAGGTAGTGGCAGCAGTGTATGAACGGCGCCATTATGGCTGTCTAAGATCAACAGGATACCGCCAGTTTCAGATATCTGTTCCGTCTGTGAGTAAAGAATTTTAGGTCCCACTCCTTCAGCAAACCCATTCCAATAAAATGTTCCCGACATCTCTTACCTGCAGAGTCTTTCCCGGTGAGATACAACAGCCCGACACCGAAATTTGGTGTCTCCAGAAGATGGTATATTACCTGGGGGTCTCAACAGTATAAAAAAAACCGAAGCTCATGAGGAACAAGGCAGTCTTACAACAAATACCAGGCCGCCTTGGTTACTGAGATTTTAAATGTGGGCGAAAAAAAATATTAACAGGGTAGCAAGCCTCGAGGGCCTAGAGCCCAATTATCTGCTGGATCTCAATGAGTTTACATCATGGATTGAAACCTAGATTACAGTTCATATTCGAATCCAGAAACAAAATGAAATGTATTGAACACAAGATGGAAACATACATGTTCAAGACCCGTACGACTCCCCACTCACGATAAAATAATTTTCTGAGTTCCTCGAAAAGTGTCTTTCTGAACTAGATGTAATACCGTTATATCAAGATAATAGACAAAGTAAGGCAATGGAGACCACATTTATTTACATGGTTAGCGCTGAACATTGAATACAGACGAGGAATAAAATGCAGAAAAATCAGAATAGAATATAATGAGTAAAAATGGCAGTCGTCTATTAACACAAATCATTAAGGCTGTAAAATTGTGGAGGAACATATCACACTTAAGAGGGCTATCTTGTCATTTTTACAGGGATAAAGGCAAACCTCCTGAACCAGCACATAATCGCCCAGGGACTCAGATACCTGTCAATTCCGCACATAAGGCAAATGATACACACAATGGAAATCAGCATGTGAGCCGACATATCACCAATCGAGACTACCACAATCCGCCCAACAACTGAACCTGGAACATATGACCCTTTAAATTGCACCAGACTAAGATCTACACAACAACCGCATACCCATCGTCCACCTCACAAAAACTTAATAATAATCCTACCACCATACAAACCAACCAACCCCGATCTCGAAAAACCTAACTGGTATAGGGTAATGCGTATAAAAGATATCCGAATATGTGCAAAAGGGCTGAGAACAAGCACGCACTGAGTTCCAATAGTTCACATGAGCCGTGATTCAAGTCGTTCACAAATCCTCTAACTAAAACCAAGAACAATACCCATTCGGCTGCCCCACCCTTTTCACGGCCGCTTCTAACCCATTTCAAAGTTCAATACAGTAGACAACTCCATTTAGGTGGCACAGAGGTAGACTCTTTAAAAAGAAACAGGGAAAATCTTTTTGGTGTCCATTATTTTTACCGTCTTGGCATTTCACTAAGGATCCCAACATGAACCGTTTCCCGACACCGTGTGAACCAAGTCTAATACCAAAAAAGGAGTTATCTAAAGCACTAGAATAAACTATTTGTACTTCATGGCAGAAAATATGTAGAGGGATTAAAAGATGATTAATATTGAAAAAAATAGTAATAAAGTTTTGAAAACTTGTTTTATTTTATTATTTTTTTCCGATGGCAATGCCTAATTAAATACCTTATGCCCCCCTTTAATATATCAAAAACTTGTATACATTTGGTTTAATTCAACTAAATAAACAAAGTTATTTTCCTTACAATGTAAAAACCTCTTTATAATTTGCAACAATAAACAATAATCTGGGAAATAATAATTCTGCATTTTGTGTTATTGTTTACAGAGGAGAAAACACATGTAATTCATGACCATTTCGTGTTTGTAAGCAAGGGAGTGGAGTTGCAGTAACAAAAAGTAATTGTTATCATTCCTTAGGCACCAGAATAGAATATGTTAGTGTTAGAGATGGGTCACTGAGATAGAAGAGACAACAGTTTAACACTTGGTGTGATAAACTCATTGTAGTCGCTATAATTTTACTCACAACATAGTTGTTTTTCAGATAGGACAAAAAAGTAGGTAGAGTGACTCTTTACAATCATAAAGGATAGTCAGTAATTTCGTACAACAACCTGACAAAATGAAGGACGCACACTTAGAAGATGTCACCCAGCTATTTTTCTTCATAGCAAATATACAAATCACAGCTGTGACACAAACACAATGCGTGTAACGAACAAAAGCCCCCTTAAAAGGACCCTAAAGCAGTTATATTTGATTGAAACACAATTCGTTTATTTTCCTCCGTCATCTTGCCCAAGACAAACGCCATTTACGTTTTTTTATTTTTGTTTTCTCCCCACCGACATGTACATATGAGATGGGCATTAAAAATACCAGGACAAGATGTACTATAACTAGCGTTGGTGTCATTCACAATAAGGACTGGAAATCCACAAACTAAATCTAAAGTAGTAGACAAAATGTGAAAATAAAGTGTACTTGAGTGCCTATGTTTGCGTTGATCACTTATATTACTTTCAGATTTTGCTTTCCAGTGGTATGATTGAACGGAATCTGGCAACAGAACCAAACATGTTCGGAATTTTGTGTTATGTGAGGTACCTAAAGGTAAATAAAAACTAAACAGTGATTCTATTTTCAATTTTTTTGTGCAGCGGCGCGTCTGCTAATTGGGATTTTAGGTCAAAACCTGATAAGTGTGAAGAAACCCCTCCACATATAAAAAAAAAAGAATTACCATACTAGACATCGATTTAAAAAAAGCCTCCAGCGTCCGTCATCCTCTCACATATTGCTTGTTTCATTGCCCTCTGGTTTAGTCTAATCTTATCTATCCCTTTCCAGAGAATAATAAAGCGATCATTTTGTGATTACCTATTATTTGACATATTAGAAACCTGACAAAGAGATAAACAGCACCAACATAAATAAGAGGAGTTCAGGAGTTGTATCCTCTATTAACTTGTTGTTGATTCAGTCTCACTAATTATTTGCAGATTGCCATATTTGGAGCCATGAAGGAATTTTTTTCTCTTGTATTGGGGCAATTGGGCAACCACGGACCCCATAGGGGTTTTTTTTGACAATTTTTCTTTAACCACAATATGTAAGTGATAGTAGTAAGATTCAAAATGGACCTGTGTCTTTATTTATTTCATGTACAAACCTACTATATCACTTGTGTGGAGAATTAGGATTTTGTATATCGTATTGTCCATTGTTTAAACTGACAAACCACCAGTAAACAACAACGCCCCGTCCATTGAATCCGGTCATCAACCTAACTTGAGAACTACGCCCCCTCCTACCCTGGGCCCGTTTAAGAAATACCAGCTGCCACACACCCACAACAAACCAACACGGAGTTAAGATAATATGTATGCAAATCTATACTATGTACTAAGTATATCCGTTAATGTAGTGTCTGACTGAAAATGACTAACCAGCAGGGCACTTATTTGAGCTTTTATGAATCCTTCCATGCTAACAACAGTTCAGTAAGGTGAGAGTCCTGAGACGCCATACTGGCGAAGGCATAGACAGGAGACATATATTTATCTTTGTCCTAGTAAGCTAGCCTAAATTGGTATAGGGCTTCTAACATAGTAACTTGATAATACTTAATAAGGTTCGAAAAAGATACAGGACCTCAAGTCCAACCAGAAAGAAACTAAGATCAGAGAGGTGGACAGTGGGCAAAAAGACCATTCAGCGCAAAGAGAAAAACTTCCATCATTTAGATCCACTAAAATGGAAAAACTCCCTGAATTAACGTCCCCAAAATCATGATCCTCCAGAAACAAATCCCCCAAAAAAACCTGTAAAAAATATGACCATCTGTTTCAAGAAAGGACAATATAAGCTCTTTTTATATGAACTTAGAGTGGATGAATCCCACCATCCACCACCTCTATTGGCCCAATGAATAAAGAACATAGACTCAAACACAGACTCTTCGTTAGCAAACAAAGACTCCACCATCTGTGATGAAATAGGTGAAACCTTCTTTGCCTGTAGGCGTAGAGAGATAGCTCTAGCCTTGATTATTTTTTTTTGGCTTAAGGTGTAAAAAAGATACATGGAAGAGATCTATATATGCAGTACGGGGTATGAGTGGATGTTCGCGCTTGAACCACTGCCTAGCTTGGAAAAAGCCACGTTCAAGGAAACTAGTCTAAATAAGCCCCCGGTTTTTTCACCAGAAGCCCTCCGCAAAGTACGGTGATGGCAGCTTGCTGATGGCGAGAGGTCTACCGTAAGTGTTCATGAATCGTTACCCCTTACGTGAACTGCTAAAGCGATTTGGCCTGTGCCTGGTAGTGGCGTGGAAGCATAAGACGTAAATCACGCGTTAAAAAGAACTGCGGAAGTCAGGTGGTACAGGCGGTACGAAGTGTCAGGGCAAGGAGTGCGGACTGAGCAGAGGTTTCGTGGTCAGTAAAGGACCAGGCCAGTACGCAGGGCGGGCGAGCAACAGGCAAGTGTCATAGGAACTGTAAGCACACTGACTGTGTAACAAAGAATTTCTGTACATTGTCAGGGAACAGACTTCATCAATACACTCAAACTTAAGCTCGGACGCACATCCAACAACTGGGCAAGGGTGTGTTGGGCGATGTACCTTTAAAATATGGAACCAAATCTGCCCAGCAAGTAACCAAATTTGACTAAGGGGGCGCTGGCCCGTTCTTAAATCCCCGACACAAGTTGGACATGGTGGAGATGGTGGCCGTCGCGCGCGCGCCTAGGGAGCACGAGCACGAGCGCGGGCGTGCCAGGGATAACAGACAAGGGGGGAGCAAAGAGCTGAACTACAAATCGTTCGAGCCATTTACCGGGAGCGTGGCTGGTAGGTGCCATAAGTTTCTAGGCGACCTCGTTGCAGCATGGAGAATTGGGTCGCTATGGATGCAGTCCGCGGACCACACAGAGCCCCCTGGGTTGAAATCCCGTGCTTAATAAAGCCGAGAGCCCGGTGGCAGCCAGGGATAGAAGGGCCGCGGGTGCGAGCCACCTGCGTTCAGGCAAACAAAGCCCTCCGCTGCCAGACCCGTGCATCGGCACGAGGGATAAGGAACCGCAGGTGGGCATCTGTGCCAACCGGTTCGTTTCCCCCATGACCGTAACCTCCCCCCATAGGTACTCCCACCTCGAATATTATCGGAAAACCTACACAAGGATGGGACAGGGGGACCCAGGTTGGCCTCAGAGTTTCTCCATGAACGCTCCTACAGGCCCGAAACCTTACCCTTTCCAGTCGCATAAGGAAGCTCCCTCTTCCCCCTCACTGACCCTCCCCCCCCCCTTCAACCCGTACCAGGACCTCCTTGACCTCAAAGATGTTAAAGAAATCGTCCACAGGAGAAGGGCGAGACAGTGATTCTAAACGGGAGCGAAAGTCGATTCAGCACCTACAGGCTATGAGGAGCGAGACATGGACAGTGTGCATGTTTTCGGGGATGACCGCAGGAGTGTGGTAGGCAAAGCTGGAAGCTTATGAAGGACACGGTCAGTACGCCCATGGGATATATTGAAAGTTAACTAGCCTGCAGGTATCATCTTACACAAGGGCCCCAAATTACTTGGGACCCAGCTTAGTAGCTGGGCACTCATGAAGCTAACTGTTACTTGGCAGATAGCCAAACCTGTCACCCCCCGGCTTAAATATGGGCCCGGTCACCGGACCAAATCAGGCCTGGGCTTAGATACGAGAGGAGGCCCGGAAGAAGGGAGCCTGACGTGTGAACCTGCCAAGAGAGACTTAGATGTTCCCAGATACTTGGGCAACCAGAGACGATGGTGGCGGGAACATTTCACACGAAGAAGGCGGCAGTTAGGGAGAAGTGATTTGGCGGGGATTGAAGCCCAAGTGACTCTAAGACAAAAAAAGGGAGAGGCTCCTTGTGGACGTATTTCAGATATCTCCCAGGATTGAATGAGAAAATATCCGCCCAGGGGGGAGAGGTCCGACCAGATATGAAAATAGACTGCCGCAGCTGTGCGGGACTGAAAACAAAATGTAACGTAGTAGAGTCCCCAAACCGGACATAATCGTATGGTTGGTATGGAAGAGGCGGCCTCTCAACGAACACCCGATAGGATTGAGGTGATAGGCCGACAGAAGTCCAGCTGGACTCCTGTAATAGAGAATCTACACAGAGCCCGCCAAATTTAGCCACAAACTGGACCCTCTATCAGAAATCTATAATGTAATACTAGGGAGCCCATTTAGTAAGACGAAACACCAAGAGCTGGCAAAAAGTGTTTGCGGCGGGCAGCCAAATACATGGGCGGTACCATATGGGTAAACCCGGGCCAGAAGGGACAACAAAATGGGCCATGTTTAAAAGAAAAAATGACTGTATTAATCCAACGGATGAGTGAGCACTTATCTGTATTATAAGGGAGTGGAGTACGTAATAAACTTTAGGCGAATGTCCCTTGGCGATATGGGAACTCATCAAATATACTTATTCATCGGAGATCTCCAGGTTCTATGATGAGAAGCTTAAAAGATAGACGGGATCACCCGAGTGTTCTGAGCGCTGATCCGAGGTGTCCCCTATTGTATGAGCATGCACACAGGAGGTGCAGGCGCCAGTATGACATAACTCTAACATCATGAGCCTCGGTGTGGGCCACCAAGTAATAGCGGAGAGAATTAGACCGGCAAAGATTTACTGCCCCCAGTAGATAGCCGAGACATGCAACAGGAGGAGAAGTAGATGGTAGTCGTTCCTGCCGTAGACCTGCATCGTTGGACACATCTCCATGCCGGGACATTCTGATAGTGGGAAGAGTGAAAAAAACAAGCCTTCCATAGCCATACCCTGGGTTGCTAGGGAGTGCCGTGACCTGTTGATGATCACGATACTAGGACTGGGAGACTAAAATATTAACTAGCAGGCGGCGTAAAATATTATTGTGTCATACTGTCCCGACTAGACAGATGAAGAATGTTCAGAAGTGGGATAACGAGAAAAGTTGCTATTTATGCACCAGAAACCTGACCCAGGTCTTTCTCCAAGTATGCCATAAGGATTAACTGGACACGACAGTGAAGATTGAAGGACTCGCCGTTCAGCAGCGTGTGCCGGAGCAGTGAATTTTCGGGCCCCCTCATTCTCATAGGTCATATTGTACGCGTGAAATAATAGTGAACCGAAAAGAGGATTGGCAGCATGATATCCCGAAATCTAGAATGAAAAGATGGAAGGTTATAATATATGTGAAAGCCAGAAAGATTTTCGAGAACGCAGGGTGTTGTAGGAGGGTCGCTCACCCCTCCATTAGACCAAAGTGCTCTATAACGGCCATTCTTCTACGAGGGCCACATATAGATGCCCAATAAGTATCAAACTACTTTAAGAAACACAGTCTCAAGACGCCAACCCAAATCCGTCGGCAGCAGGAAGGTTGTCTTTGTATGCACCCCGAACTAAATACCAATTTCGCCCGTATATACGTGACAAGATATTTCCCATTATGTACCCGGAGGAGGGCAGACCTATATTAGCAAATAAACTAGGACGACACACGCTCAACCTATAACCGGCTCGCGTGCGAGCCCACCAAGTCATTTCTCCACCTACCCCGGACCATGCCGCAGTGACCCTTGAGTCGGCTCATAGCTAGTTTTTAAAACGTTAGTAAGACATCGTCAGACTAGGGGCCTTACATCACAATGCTGACTTGAGATGCTCAAAGGCTTCATGAGCTTCGTGAGACCAGATTAGTGAGGGGTTGGCGTTTTACTTTTCGTCAGTGCCACCAGCGTGGGGCCCACGAGCGTTGGAGACAATGTGAGATGAACTGTTCATGTAGAATGTTCCGCAAAGCCATATAAAAACGTTGGATAGACCCGCAGCCCCAAGCAGCCCACTGTGTTCGAGTCCACTGTAGAACATGCAGACAGTTTTAGAAGGGTCCATCAATGAAGTCCTAGAACCGAGACTATGTACCCCAAGAATGGCCAACGAAGACGCCGACTCAGAATAGTCAAATTTCTCCTAATTTGGCATACAACTATGGTCTCGTAGACGTTAAAGCACCAGGCCGACGTAGATGTGCGGTGAACCTTCGGGTCTGGAAGAGAAGATCAGGATGTCACAACCAAGTAAACTCTGACACATGACATAGAGGTGAGGTCGCGGTGAAGATCACGTATGACGTAAGTTCGGTGAAAATGGACGTTATGCGTTGCCCAAAAGGCCCAAAAGGGCATTACACTAATATTCGAGAATGGCGCAACCTGGTGTTTAAAAAGGCTGTTTTCCCATCGTCTCCTTCCCGATATAAAAAACGGATCAGATATAAGCACCACGACGTAGTCCAATTTAGAGAAAAATTTCTTTGCGCCACGTAGGCAGTGTCAAATAGCACAGGGGAAATCAAAGGCAGTGGATATCGATTCTTATGGTTATCTTATTAACCACGAATAATCGATACAGGGCGGAAGGTTTCCATCTTTGTCTTTTCGACAAAGAATAATCCAGCTCCCGCAGGTGAGGATGAACTATGAGTATAAAGCCCTTTGCGGAGATTCTCTTTGAATATACCCGACATCGCCTTTAGTCTCCGGGACCTAAAGAGGAGGTAAACTCTGCCCTCGTGTAGGCGTAGTAACCGGTATGCAGATTCGATAGGGGCAATCAAAGGCCCGTAGTGCGGGGCAGAGTAACGCTTGTTCTTTTCGAGGAAGTCGGTCGGGCAAAGTCCTGGTAATAAGGAGCAGGCAGACCTGGCAGAAGACTTTCGAAGGATTTTGCAGAAGCATACCGCAGAGCAGGTCGGGAGTGCCACCAGGCATCTAGAGTGACATGCCGTGCCCCAACGAAGGATCTCGCCTGTGTTTACCAGTCATAGGATCGGAGGCATGGACTTGCAACCAGGAGGCCCATAAGGATCTCATGAAAGGGAACCGGGCAGCACGAGTGAGTTTCAATTCACGCCTTTCCATGGATGTAATCTGCCCAATTCGTCATGGTGAGGGGGCAGTGCAGAACCGAATATGGCATGCGCTCCCTTAGAGGCATTCGTTCGCCACTGACGAGTGGAGACAAACAGTTTTCTGCAGAGGGGTTCACTGGACAGCCGGAACTTAGACACCAGTGCAAGGCTAATCTAAAGTAATCCAGCGGTAACCCTGATGACCCAGGAAGGCGGTGGCCTTGAAGAGGTACAGTCAGGCCCAAGTTCCACAACGTACCGGAATGGTCAGACGGGGGAGAGCCTGATCACTGACCCCAATGGGATGCATGATCCCCTGCAGTCGCCCAGGTAGGAGAGACAGGCTCCCGGACGCACCGGACAGTCCCCCAAGAGAAAGGCGGCCGGCGAAGTTGTGCTGAAGTTAGACTCGCGTGGAAGACGGAGCTCTATATTGTTGTCTCTTCTTCTCTCCGCCAGCGAATGTCGATCCGGGAGGCAGCCGAATCAATATCGTACCAGAGAGGATGGCAGACCCGAGTCCGCGAGCTCATCTTTAACCGCTTCCCGATGAAGGCCCTTGCCAGAAAGTCGCCGATGTTGTAATTTATATACTCACCTTCATAGAAGCCTCGTTTTTGTTTCCAGTTCGAGTTAATTACTGAGAAGTAGCGTACGGAACAGCGTGCAAACAGAGTACGTGTCCCACCGAGAATCACCCGGACAGAGGCAAGCAAAGCAGCAGCCGTGCGTACGAGGTACGGCCCGTTCCTCGACAACAGTGACGTAATCCTGGCGGAAAGCCTTGCATATTAGCCTATAGAGGCTGGTCTCCGCTCGATCCCATAGCGGGGTGGCCCAGCAGCCAAAGAAGCTTCACCAGTTAATGAGGCTAATAATGAAGGCCAGCATTAGCCCGCTCAGTGGGATTGATGTCCAAGCATCTCAAAGTGGATGGAAGACATTGATGAGGCGAGAAGCCTCTGCACTATTACTTCGGGTCTCCCATCATAGAGAGAGGGGAGCTGTGGAGATGCAGATAAGGTTCCCGTGAAATTAGCAGTGGGGCAACAGGTGCAGGCGAGAACGTGTATCAGATCGCAGAAGGCGGTAAACGGAACATGCAAGATTCTGCTCATGGCCACGAGTGGTCGGACTCGCTGACTCCTGCTGGGCGACCCGTACGCACACATCCCCGAGAGGTTCTGCAGAGGTAGCCCTGTCGAGAATTCCAGGGATTGGCCCAGTTACCGTACTGTAAGACGTGGTATGTGTGGGATTCGCTGGACACTGCTAGCGTTGGTAAAAGCCACATCAAGGAAACGGAGTCTAAGTAGCCCCGGGTTTTCACCAGAGCTCCGCCCCGCAAAGCGGGATGGACTTGCTGCGGCGTTGAAGTCTACTCAGTGTCTCCGTATTACCCCAGACGTGGAGACTAGCTAGCTGATGGCTGGCCGGGGTAGTGCGTGTACAGAGTCGTAAAACCTGAGGCGTATGTTCTGGTACGGACAGGCAGAAAGGGTCCTGGCATGGCGGCATGAGGTTGCGTGGTCCAGAGACCGGCAACGGTCAGGGCGGGTAGCAACAGGACTGGTAACAGTAAAACGGGCGATCAGGAACAGACTCTCAATACACTCAAACAAACAAGAACGCACACCAACGAGAAAGACTGGCAAGTTGTTGGGGGCGTGTACCTTAAATAGGACCATCGCCCAGCATAACCAATTACTGGGGCGCTGGCCCTTTTAAATCCCGACCAGCCGTCGCGCGCGACCTAGGTCACCTCGGGCACACGGGCACCGCGCGCGGCGGCCGGAAACAGACATGGTCAAGCGTTCTCACCGGGAGCGTGCAGGTAAGCTGCCTCGGCGCCCGGGCAGCAGGGTAGAATGGGCGCAGGCAGTCCGACGTGCACCCATCGCCAGGGAGCCCTGCAGGCAAGAGGGGAAGACCGCTGGGCGCAGCGGTGCACGCGGTCCCCCCGATTACACATATACTGAGACCTAATTTATATTGTACCAAGAATAAACCCTAAGCCATTTTTTTTCTGAACTGAATAACATCAAGTTTTATAGCCTATCTTGGTACTGCAAATACCCCAATCCCTTAAACAACTCTGTTAGTACACTAACAAGCAAAAAGGTAACAATGTTTAGAACTTTTGACTTTCAGGCTTCCTATATCACCATCGACTACAGCTTCGACTACCATAATGTTATAGACAATCATCTTGTCTCATACATAAAACTGACCTGTAGCCATTTAGCATATGCTTAGTTCTGCAGATTCTTGTCATGTAACTGCATTCTTACTGTTTTGCTCCTGTTGGGTGAACCATCTTTTTCTTCTTGTTACTACAAATTACAACCTATTCTCACATTCCCTAATAGCTCATTGTGTTTTTATGTTTATTCTCAAGCAAAAGGTACCTGGTTCGAATGAAGGAAAAGCCATGAAGAAGTTTTCCCAAGAAAAAATCGAACCTGCATCATCCAGTCTCAGTCAATAGCGGTCTTCTGAGGAGCCAAAGAAAATTGTCAACTTCATCATGTGAGGCCAAACAGCAGAAAGAATAATAAACAATAAGATCCCATCCAATTCCAGTTTAAAAGCCCAAGTGGTCTGACGTCCCACGGCAAAATATTGGAGTCAACAAGTTGGCTCATCACAAGGTCTATAAGTTCTAGTGCAATAAACACAGAGTGGAGGTGGCTCATAGGCTTCGTACATAAGTTGAGATCATATGACGTCCATGCAAACACCCAATGGAATGTGCATTACCCAGGTCTGAAATGGAGAGGCCTACGAAAAGAGTTGAATCCGTCGACTTTAAAGATTAACCTGTCACACGACTGTTTCCAGTGGCTGTGTCCCTTATTCAGAGTAAGAATGCAGTAGTTTCCCTCTGTGTATTTAATGCTCAAATTCTGAGCAGTTTTTCAAGTCAGAAGAGGTCATTCGAAAGAGTCCTTCAGAGTGAGTCGGTTCTTTCTGCAACCCAACCCCGCCCACCTCAAGTCTAGTCCCCAGCCCACCTCAACTGACCACCAATTACTTATGAATAGGTTGACAACATGTGAATAACTGTCAGTGGGCCGGAGCTTGCCTTTTGGTGGGTGGAGCTAAAACCTGCTCAGAATATAAGATTTAATGGTAAATGCTCTAAAACATGCCGCATCTTACAGGATTAAGGGGCACATGCTGAGAACAGCAGGTCTGACACTAGCTTATGCTGCTCGTCCAGCAAGGGGCTCATAGCCTATTTGACATATTTCACCTTATAATATTGTCATATAAAAGCGTTGGCGGTATTTCTTGTCAAAGAAGTACAACGAAAAGTGAGACAAGCAGAATTGTTAAATTAGTGAATTATTGGAGCATGCGAATGAAAGTCAGATAGACCGGGTCTTCTGATGTGGGGCAAATTGTTTGGAACGGAATCAATTGAAAGACACAGGGCCAGCGGATCAAAAGTATTGAAGGAACTTTCAAGTTCGGGTGGAGGAAGCTTGTGATAATATTGGTTGATTCACAGCCAAAAAAGTGCTGAGGCAATATTGAGAGGTAATCCTACAAGTTACTTGTGTACACTCGAGAGTATTTATTGTGTAATGAAAATGTTGAAAACCTAGTGTTCCATCAGGACAACAACCCAAAGCATATGTCAAGTTTGGCAAAGAAATGATTTGATGACAATTAAGTACAGTTGCTGTATCGGTGTCACAGGCAACGGTAATGGATCCGCTGGACCACCGCAAGCGATGGTATAAGCCACGCCAGGGAGCGGAATCTAATAGGTGCCCGTTTTTCACCAGAGCCCGCCGAGCAAAGCGATGGACTTGCTGCGGCGGGAGCTCTACCAGGTCGCTACCCCTGACGTGTACTTGCTTGCGGAGTGGCAGCCGAGGTGTAGCGGTGGTGCAAAGAATCGAAGAGGCAGGTCTCGTAGTCGGACAGGTAGGAAGGTCAGTGCAGGTAGGGGCAAGATTCATGTCGACGGGACGGAGGCAAATGGACGGTACACGGTAAATCAGAACAGACTTCAGGAACGCTTTCTCAGTTAGGGCAATAGGCACTAAAGATCCCAGGCAGGAGTAACCAGTAATAGCAGTTGCACGCTAAATAGGGGCAAGCGACCGGCAATTGCGAAAATATCAGGTGCTGCTGGCCCTTTAAAATTAACACAGTCCGGTTGCGGCGTAGCCCTAGGAGCGGGGTCCACGCGCACCGCGGGACGAGGACTAACACAGGAGCGATTAATCTACAGGAGGACACTGCATGGGGAATTGAGAAGCGCAGACCTTGCGCGCCGAACATTCAATTCCGCGGAGCCGCGTACGAAATCACGCGGGGCAAGGGATGCGCCTATGCGATCCGGGATGAATCGGGTTGCAGGGGGCATCCGTGACAATCGACCTCCCACAGTCCCCAGATGTAACCAATTGACCACCTGTGGAGGGTAAGAGGATTTGGGAGAAAAGCTGTATATCTCAAACCCAGGGTCGTATTGACCAGTCTGCACTCAACATTATGGGAACTGTAGAAGAAGACCATTGGGACAGATTTTCGCTCAAAACACATTTAAATAAATCAGAATAAAATCCCAGATAATATTACAGGCAGGATGAAACCAAAGGTGGATATACAAAAATAATAAAATTAAACATATAGATTTTGAGGGAAAAACAGTAACAATGCAGAACATGGATACAAATCGCAAAAATAAACCTATGCTAAAATAATTGCATAGGAGCTAACCAAGATGATTGTCTATAAAATGATGGTGGCCTCACATTCAAAGCTGTAGTGGGTGGTGAGATATGGAGTCTGAAATTCAAAAGTTCAAAACATTGTTGCTCTTTTGTTTGTCACTGTATATTCTTCAGATACACTGAATCCCAAAACTGTACAGGCCTCTACGCCTCTTTTAAAGCAATCCATGATTTTATTTGCCTCGGCTACCTAGCATTGGTTGTTGACTTTAAGACTACCGTCTACCAATATCCCCAAGTCTTTTTCAGCCATAGTTTTACCCAGTATCATACTATTTATTGCATAATTGCACATTGTGTTTCCTCAGCCCAAGTGCATGACCTTACATTTATCTACATTATACTTCATATGCCATTTCTCTGCATAAGCTTCCAACTTCCCTAAATCCCGCTGTAATATTCTATTATCCTCCTCTGCGTTAATTACCTTAGCCATAGAGGTCCTGAGAAGGAAAAAGTCCTGGAGGGTTCTTGAAGGGAAGAGAAGGAGGAAAGCTGTAACTGCGGGCCAGGAGGAACTTAGCTCAGATTCTGGTAGCTAGTTTTGTATGATTTTTCATGCTAGGAAAAAAGGAGGGGACAACCCACCATACCACTGGGCAGAAGATGATAGGTTCATTTTGTCTGAAAAAATTATAAAGTAAGATATTAGTAATCTTAAATATCAAATGTATGATTCTATGATTTGTTAAGACCAGTTGGTTTTACAACATATCTTTACGTCTTCCCTATCCCTTTATTGGCTCTATCTTACTTCCACCTCTATATACTACTCTATGATATACTATGCTCTGTATACTATACTACCCTCTTTTAGTATCTCTATAATAGGCTCTTCAGTATATTAGCCTTCTAGTCCTCTCCCTATATTACCCACTTCCTTTACTATTTTATCTATCCCTTTTGCTCATCCCCCACCTATCTCTTATTACCCCCTCCCTTTTTTTGGTTCTTCCACTTATTTATCTACATATTACACCCACAGCCTGTCGTTTGAGAAAGCTTCACAATGAACGTCACGCCATCCTAAGGCACAAAATTCCTCTACTCATACGCATGAAGAACCTCAAGAGAATATAACTTCTAGGTCATTTACAGCAACTCAAAAGCAACTAACAGCATCCACCTGACAACTATATGGACTTTTGTGGTAAACCTGGACGAACGCATAGCCCCAGGAAGTGGAATAAATTCTAGGACCGTGCACTACCAGGAATAGAAGCATAGAAGGTCCATATTTCCAGGTTATACTCCCATATTTAACAGTTTGTACCAACCACCTCCTAATCAGTGTGGCTCTAGCATCACCAAATCGCCACTAAGTAGCCCCTGAGCTACTAGTTCCTTTTTACTTCATCCTCTATGTTCTAGCTTTTTAAAGCATAAATAATTTTGTTTCAATATATATGAATACAACATACCCTAGTTTTTATATACAGTTGAAACCAGAAGTTTACATACATTATATAAAGAGACACATATGCATGTTTTTGTCACTATCTGACATGAAATCAGAATAAACCTTACCCGTTTATGTCAATTAGAATTACCAAAATTATTTATATTTGCCAAATGCCAGAATAATGAGATAGAGATAATTTTTAAGGTATTTTAATTACTTTCTGTAAAGATAAAAGTTTACATACACTAGGATTACTATGCCTTTAAACAATTTTGGGCAGCCCATATGATGATGTCATGTCTTTGGAAGCTTCTGATAGGTTTATTGGCAACATCTGAGTTAATTAGAGACACACATGTGGATGTATTTTAAGTCACACCAGAAAATAATGCTTCTGTGTGTATCATCATGGGAAAGTCTAAAGAAATCAGCCAAGATATCAGGAAGAGAATTGTGGACTTACACAAGTCTGGATCATCCTTGGGTGCAATTTCCAGATACCTGAAGGTGCCTTCTTCATTTGTACATCCATCATACCGCTCTGGAAGGAGACGGGTTCTGTGTCTCAGAAATGAACGTGTTTTGGTCCAACATGTGCATATCAATCCAAGAACAAAAACAAAAGACCTTGTAAAGATGCTGGCAGAAGTAAGATTGTGTCATTACCCACAGTGAAACGAGTACTGTATCAACATGAGCTGAAAGGCCACTGTGTCAGGAAGAAGCCATAACTCCAAAAGAAACATATAAAAGCCAGATTAATGTTTACAAATGCACACAAGAACAAAGACCTAAATTTTTGGAGACATGTCCTGTGGTCTGGCGAAACTAAAATTGAACTGTTTGGCCACAATGACCATCGTTGGAGGAAAAGGAGAAGCTTAGAAGCCTAAGAACACCATCCAAACAGTGAAACATGGGGGTGGCAGCATCATATTTTGGGGTTGTTTTGCTGCAGGAGGGACAGGAGCACTTCACAAAATAGATGGCATCATGAGGAAAGAACATTATGTGGCAATACTGAAGCAGCATTTCAAGATGTGAGCCAGGAGGTTAAAGCTTGGGCGGAAATGGGCCTTCCAGATGGACAATGATCCAAAGCATACTGCCAAACTGGTTACAAAGTGGTTTAAGGATAACCATGTCAATGTTTTGGAGTGACCATCATAAAGCTCTGATCTCAATCCTATTGAAAATGTATGGGCAAAGCTGAAAAGGCAGGTGCGAGCAAGGTGATCTACAAACATGGCTCAGTTACACCTGAGTAACTGAACCACAGTTAGTTCTGTCAGGAGGAAAGGGCCAAAATTCCTACCAACTGTTGTGAGAAGCTTGTGGAAGGATATCCAAAACATTTGACCCAAGTCATACAGTTTAAGGGCAATGGTACCAAATACTAATGAAATGTATGTAAACTTTTGGCATTTGCCAAAACGGGTAAGGTTTATTCTGAGTTCATGTCAGATAGTGACAAAAGCATGCATATGTGTCTCTTTATATAGTGAAACAGTGTGATGAATCACCCCCTTTAAGAACACAATTTCGACTTTGTTGAGAAGGTTTTTCATGATCTGCACAATTTCACGCTGACAACCGGAGGTATTATTATTTATATTGTTCATTCCTTTTCTGTTGTGTGTGTTTTTTCCATTTATTTATCCAAGTCTTACAGTGATTGTAAAATGTTTGTGTATTCTTCAAAATGTCAAGGCATGAAGTACTTGGACAACATCGGTTTTAATGTTTTTTTTGTTTAAAATAAGAAACATTCCATGGATGGGGTTCCTCACAAGTCAGTGCAGGGATCCTGGTGGGATTTCTGATCAGCTTATGAGACAAGAACAGAGAAATCCCTCATTATCCACTCTTCTGTCATTATTCCAAGCTCACTTTGAAAACACAGCTGTGGTACAAGCAAGGATCAGTGGTCATCTACTAATTTATAGATTCCTATTCACAGCCTTTCACTTTATGGCCAAGTTCACACAAGGACATTTTTAGACAGTTGCCAACTACTGAATCTAAGGCCAGTACAATACCACACAACTTAGTAAATAAGTAAACGTATGTTAGTGAGTTAAATGTTAGTGGTGGAGTAATAGATCAGTAGGAAGGCTACTCCTGTTCCTTTGTGGTAATGCTAGGGCATCAGTCTCAGAAATGGCAACCCTAGTGGATACTGCTCTTCCTTGCAGCCAGGAGAACAGCCCAATTAGTAGTCAGGGGGATGGTAATGCAGGTAGGAAAAGACTAATAGGGCAACATGTATGAATTCTGGCGCTGATAGACCAGTTGTAAATCGCTTTAAGGTAGTATAGACTGCACCAGAATGTATGAACCTGTTCTTTTGCAGGTCATACATACAGGCGCAGTTTAGTGCCAATACGACAAATCTGGCTCAGGCAGACCACCTTTAACTTGGTCTGGCTCTTCCAACCGTTCTGCGCCAAAGTCAAAGAATCCTAAATGTGTCTACTTCTACTAATGTGGTGCGATGCCCCTAGAACGGCCCAAACCTATGGCATGCTAAAAAGTGTCTTTGGCACGGTACAGAGGTACTTGTCGCGCCAAAGTTTGGAATATGCCTGTTCATACATCTATAGAACTGGTCTACTACAGCTTTTTGAGGCCAGAATTCTGACGCAGCTCCGTTCATACATGTCGCCCGTAGGAGTTAGCTGGTATTTTATAATCAGGAAGACAGAATATTTTGTCGCCAGGACCGCCTCAACTGAATGGTTTGCTGTCTCCCTGGTGCCAGGGTTGGCATGTCAGGTGGATAAATTACTGGGAGGGACTGGTGATGACCCAGCTGTCGTTGTCCATGTTGGGACCAATGACAGAATACATGGTAGGCGGAGGATCCTAAAGAATAATTTTAAAGGAATAGGCTCCAAGTTTAAAGGGAAGGACCTTCAAGGTTTACCGTCTGCTAAAAGGGCAATAAATAATAAAAAAAGGGCATATAGAAGTCAGAGGGGTCATCATTAACCTTTAAAAATTGCAAAAAGCTTAATAAAATCTGTAAAAAGATGATCAAATTTGCTAAAATTCAAAATGAAAGACAAGTGGCCAAAGACAGCAAAACAAACCCCAAGAAATTATTTAAACATACAAATGCCAAAAAGCCAGAGTCAGAGCATGTAGGACCCTTAAATAACAGTAATGGGGAACTGGTCAGCTCTGTATATAGAAAAGAGGAGAGAGTACCTGATGTAGGCGGTGCCAGTGCGGATTTGGGCTGAGTCACTACTGATGTAGGCGGGCCCAGTGCTGATGTAGGTGGTGCTAGTACTGTTAATACATCAACTGATATAATAAAGTGGCTGATTGTAGACATGATACAAGCCAAGTAAAAAAAAAAACTGAATGTGAACATAGCTCCTGGCCCAGATATCTTATACCCAAGAGTTCTTAAAGAGCTCATTTCAGTTATCTCTGTGCCACTGTACATGATATTTAGGTGACTGGTATACTTCCCGGAGACTGGTGCAAGGCAAATGTGGGTCCCGTCTACATAAAGGGCTCTAGGTCTTGCCCAGGTAATTATAGACCAGTAAGTTTAACATGCATTGTGGGAAAACTGTTTGTGGGGCTCATAAGGGACTATATACAGGAATATGTGGCTGAATATAATAACTTATTATAAGTGATTGGCAGCATGGTTTTACTAAGGACAGAAGCTGTCAGACCAACCTGATCTGCTTTAATGGAGAGGAGAGTAATAGTCTGGATAGCGGGGCGGTTGTGGAAATAGGGGGACATGTATGAAAACTGTCGAGGTGTAAGACTTTCTTTGTTGTCCATAGTAACCAATCAGAGCTCCCCTTTCATTTTTTTAGAGCACTATATGAAATGAAACGGGGGCTCTATTTGGTTGCTATGGGCAACAAGAAAAGTCTTAGACCAAGACAGTTTTCAGACATGTCCCCTTTAGTGTTTTTAGACTTTGCAAAGGTGTTTGACACTATCCCTCAAAAGTGCCTATTAGGTAAATTAAAGTCTATAGGGCTATAAATAATATTGAATTGGATTAAAAACTGGCTATCGGATCATACTCAGAGAGTGGTGGTAAATGACTCCCCGGTTATGAGTGGTGTGCCCCAGGGCTCAGTACTGGGTCCCCTTTTATTCAATGTATTTATTAATGATATAGTAGAGGGGATTAATATCACTGTTTCTATTTTTAGAGATGATACCAAGCTAGGTAGTGTAGTGCAATCTATGGAAGATTTCCATAAATTGCAAGCATACTTGGACCAGAAGTTCATGTGGATAAATGTAGAGTTCTGCATCTGGGTACTAATAATCTGTATGCAACATATATCCTAAAGGTGCTTTCACATGTTGTGTTTTTGGTGCTTTTTTAACTTGCAGAAATGCACAGCCAATAAATTTGAAAAATTGGGAGAATCGCTTGTTGAGAAGGATTTGGGTGTTCTTGTAGATCATAGACTACAGAACAGCATGCAATGTCAATCAGCTGCCTCTAAGGCCAGCAGGATATTGGTGTGTATTAAAAGAGACATGGACTCGCGGGACATATAAAGCATTGGTGTGGCCTCATTTGGAATATGCTGTTCAGTTCTGGGCTCCAATTTATAGTAAGGATGTACTGGAGCTAGAGAAAGTACAATGACAAAAAAAACAAACTAATAAGTAGAATGGAGCATCTTTGTTATGAGGAAAGGTTAAAAAAATTAAAGTTATTTAGTCTTGAGAAAAGACAACTCTAGGGAGACATGATTCATTTCTAAGTATATAAATGGCTTCCACAAAAAATATGGGGAAAAGTTATTCCCTTCGTCTGAAGAAAAAAGGATTCAATCTTCAGAAGAGAAAAGCCTACTTCACCATGAGAACTGTGAATTTGTGGAATAACCTGCCTGAGGAGTTGATCACAGCAGGAACAGGTGAAGATTTCAAGGAAGGCTTACATAACTACTTACTACTAAATACGTAGAATACTTATGGAGCTGTATAAAACATCTGGATCGAGTCTGATGGCAATTTTGGGATCAGAAATGAAATATTCCTTCAGGGCAAATTGATTCTTGCCTTATGGAGGCCATAGTCTTTCTAAGTAAAAGAAACAAGTTCATATGATTAATATGGCACAGTGAATGAGTCTGAAACACGTCAGTGACTTTTCATGTTTGTGGATTGGCAGTTTCTTTCATTTTATTGTTAATTATATATGATAAAAATGAACTTTCTTTTATTCATCTGGATCTGTCTGCTGAATTCCTACTTGTCGAACCATTTGTTTTGTTTATTCTAGATACCCTCCATGCAATGGTCTTCAAACATGATTTAAAGTCCACCGTGGTGAGCTGAGCTTCATTTTTGTATTTCTATACCTGAACATACAACTAGGAGAAGTCCATTCAATGTTGTCTGTTTGTGGTACAAGCTGTAAGGACATCAGTTTGTGGAGCAGTGTGTACTATGACTTATAAACTGTTTTGACTTGCAGTCTGGGATCTTCATGGCGCAAATCCTAACCCAGCACTACTACCACGGTGGGTTTGACCCTATAACCCTTCCACTTCTAAAGACTTATTAGCAACAGAACAGAAAAGGAAGGAAACAGCATTCAAAGGGTTGCAAAAAAAAAACCCAAAAAACTTCAGATCTTTTATTCATGTCTGATGAAGACTCCATAATGGGGTTGTATCATTGTATCAAGGAATAAAGAAATTTTTTTTTTATACAATCCTTTGAATGCTGTTTCCTTCCTTTTTTGTATATTGTCCATAGTTTGGTTCCTTGGAATAAGGAACCACATAACATTGCATCCATATGTTTTGCATTTTCAAAATGAATTGTTCAAGGTTAAAGGAGTTGGGTCACCACGCTGTTTCACAGAGCCAAAAGCAGCTTTCATTCATGCATCCTGTCTCTTCCTGGTCAGGCTGTGGGTGGTTCTATGGCAGTGATTAGCAAATCAGCTCCGTATTCATAGGTCTGCTAATTACTCGGACACGAGAGCAGGAGATGTTTATCTAAAGAAGTTTCAGAGCTAAAGTAATCAAAAGTAATTGGTCTTCTTTGTTTGTAAGATCAGATAACACTCAAGCTCTCATGCTGCTGGCAGTTCTCTGTGCCGACTTGTGTAATTAGACAAACAGCCGGGGAGCGCAGCTCGGTAACCTAGAGAAACCTGAGTGCACTCAGAGCTTATAAAATCACTTTTATCTCCTCAACTAAAAAAAAAATAAGCAATATATTTGGAAAACATCTTCATTTACTGTTCCCTACATGTTGAATGCTAATCTTTGTAGTGAGAAACTCCTTTTAACACTGCTAGACCTTCTAATTTTGATCAGTAATTGAAGTTTCAGGCCCTGTGTCTGCTGCAAGGATAAATGTAGCACAAAAAGACCATGGGCCACATGTCTAGGTCTAAGGGCATGTTCATATGGCGTTTTTGGACGAGGTTTTGGACGAGGTTTTCAGAGCGTTTCCTCGCCCAAAACCTCGTCCAAACCGCTTCAAAACCTCGTCTGAAACACGCTTCTTCAGACGAGGTTTTTGACGAGGCTTTGATCAGGTTTTGATCAGGTTTTGGATCAGGCTTTGGATCAGATTTTCGACGAGGTTTTCACCCATACAAATGAATAGCCAGGACAAAAACCGCGCTGAAAACCACACCGAAAACACACTAAAAACTGTGCTGAAAACCGCGCCTACAATGCGCTTCAAGAATTGACATGACACTTCTTTTTTCATTGCTTCCAAAGAAGCGTGTAAAAACCTTGTCGTGTGTGAACTACAACGAGGTTTTATATAGGAATCAATGAAATGAACTGGGGCATTTTGGAAGTGTTTTGGACAAGGTTTTGGGCGAGGAAACGCTCTGAAAACCTCGTCCAGAACCTCGTCCAAAAACACTGTGTGAACATGCCCTTTTTCCAATGTAACCAAAAGAGGGCAGGGTGTGTAGGGTGCGGCTTGCGCCAAGGGTTTGCCCCCATGCAAACTAATAGCAGGGGCAAAAACGCGGCGCGCGCCGCGACCCAGCCGCGCACCACCCGTGGCAACGCCCGCGGAAGCACTGCACGGCCGCCGCACAGAGCATTCTCCGTCAAGAATTGACAGGAGAGTTCTCCACATGCGTGGGTTTGGCCGCAGCCCCGAAGCCGCAGCCAAACCCGCGGCGTGTGAATATTAACGCGGTTTCCCATAGGAAACCATGTTAATATACTAGGCGCGATTTGGCCGCGGTTTTGGCCGCGGGAACCGCGTTGGAACCTGCGGCCATAACCGCGGCCAAATCCGCCATGTGAACATGCCCTAAGACTTTTTCGTTGCCCATAGCAACAAATCAGAGCTCCCCTTTCATTTCATATAGTGCACTCAAAAAATTAAAGAGGAGCTCTTATTGGTTGTAATGGGCAACAAAAAAGTCATAGACAGTTTTTATACATGTTCCCCCCCATGTGCGTTACCAGTATTTGCCATGAAACTGTATCAAGTCATAGTAAACCGCAACCACAGTTCTTGGCTTGCAGCCCTGTGGTCGCAACGTGTCAACCCTGCCTACCAAAACCAAGTCGATAGTGAATGTCTCCATGCTCAGCTCTCTGGCTAGGATCTTGGAGGATTAGCATTCGAGCAGTGTTGTTTGAAGTGGCATTAATAGTATTTGAAATTCAGTTCTGCTTAGTAGAGTACATCATGTGAACTGTTTCGTTCTATTTATATTCCGGTAATTTGAGCTTTTACAAGCTGTGGCACTTACAAATGTTAAATAGGGTTACATGGGAGATTTGGGTAAAGACTGTTGCAGCCTGTTAAACACAAAAGCCTTTGTTACATGAGTTTTGTGCATAAATCCACCCGTTTCAACAATACAATCAAAAGCAGTTAATTTAACTCTTTAATACTGGAGTTTCTTTAGACTTTCAGGATTTATGCTAAGTATAGGCAAGTGATAATATAATCCATGGGTTCCAATCCCTGGGCCCCAACTAAATAGCAAATGGAGGGGCTATACAGTTATATCTGGTACTGCAAATAAGCCCCATCTGAGTCCTATGCACCTATCTGCAGTGGAGTGCCCCAGTCCCTTTGCTCCATTGATTGGGTTTGGACTCCATAGATTCCAAGCACATGTCATAAATACAGGGCTATCTTGTTCCTTGGCCACACTAGGCAGTTGCCCGGGGGCACCACAAGTATAGGAGCCCCAAGTGGTCTATGTATGTCCCAGGAATACAAGAAACATACCCTGGATACCATGGTTGGCTTTGCAAGTCCTAAAATCACACAATCTTGTTAAATAAGCAAACTGTTAAAAACCATGGTGGAGAAGGGAGCCAAAGGTTCCCTGCCTTGCCAGCCAGTCTTGTAGGCTGCAGGCGTCCAGACATAAGTGGTGTGATAATATGAGTGACCTTGGGGTTGGCTAGAGACATGGCCTAGTGTGATGTCATGTATTTGGGCAGGGCCAACTGCAGTGCTATGCCCAGGGGCCCATAATGCTGAAAAGACGTCTCTGCATAAATATACAGGAAAACACAGACATAGTGAGATAAAGTGGTTGCTGGGATCAGTAAGGTCATGGCAGTTCTGCTTCCTCTTAATCATACCTGCCAAGTGTCCCTCTTTTGGTGGGATGGTCCCTATTACTGACCTTTGAAATCCCAGTACCTTTTTTCCTTTAAATGGCCCTCTTTTTGACACAATCCTGCAGTAATAAGCTGCAGGCTTGGAGGCTTGTAGAGCGGGTTCATACATCAGGCGCATTCTAGCCTAATATTGGGCGCATGAAATTCGGCTTGTTTATGACAAATTTCATACATGTCGCCCTGTATCTTGAAATCACACTCACCATACAATGTCCCAGACACTGCTGATCTGTGACTAATGTGATTGATGGAAAAGCCAACCAATTATCACGAACATTTTTCTTGTAAAACATCTTTATAAGTGAGGTGCATGCAGTCATTAGCGGTCTAGTAGCGCCTCGTTACAGTACACTGCGCTACTACATATCCTGTACTGCTCTTTACGTGTGCCCGGAGGAGCGTCTTCTTTGGGCACTAGCTGAAAGCCCCCATATTCCTTTTCTCTGGTACATTTTTTATAACTTACATGACCCAAAGAAGCTCCTGTCCTTATAGAAAGTGATTTCCAGCTTCCAGCAGCTCTTTCTGGCTGTTACATATAAGGACGTGCTGTATCTGTATTAGTTATCTGCTTCATTATCTTGAAGCCTCATTTTGTATAGTGTTGGGTGACATTTTGCTGTTTTTGTATGGTTTCAACATACATGGGATATCCCAGAACTAATTCATATGTTATGTTATGTGACCATTAGACATCAGGGTAACTTTATCAAGGTATCCTGACAGATACTTGAGACGGAGGCTGAAAATGTGACGCGAGCGGGGCCTAAGTGAACATATAAATATATTGCTTTGTTTCAGTGTTAAATTAGGATGAACATACTGGTGAATTGTGTTGTACCACAAGTTAGAAGAACACTTTGTTTAGCCTATTTAGGAAGACCCTAAGGCCGTGTCTACACAGCATAGTTAAAATAGCGTCCAAAATCAGGCGGTTTTTTAACTTCGCCGCACTGCGGTTTTTGGTAGGGGCTTGCACTAAAAACTGCGAAAGGTTTTTGGATTTGCCGCCCACCTCATACAAATCTGGCAATAGAAGATCTGGGCAGGGTAGACTACAGCACGAATATTCTATAGAGGTTTATGGGGCACTGTGCTGTGTAGACATAGCCTACAATCATTTTAATCCACCAGCAGAGGGAGTAATCAATTAGTCCAACACAGTACTAACCACACCAGACTGTGACACCATAATGTAGGCCTATCTACAAGTGACAGTACAGAATGAATAGGTTCTGAGCTGTCATAGGTATTATTGCCTGATAATTGCAAATAAAGATACACTTTAAAACTATTGTTCATAGATTACCATGATTTACTATAAATACATAACAATTACCAGTAAAAGTATAGTGAATTGCAACTTTAGAGACACCCATCTAGTACTCTTGGGCCCCCTTTAGCCTTCAGAACTGCAGAGTTCATAGCTGCATACAATTCACTAGACATAGGTGTAACTTGAAACTCCTGAGCCCTAGTGCCAAAATTGAAATGGAGACCTCGGTTACCATGTGTCATTTACAATACTGGTATCTCTCATGTGGCAGAAGGGCTTTTGAATCTCCTCAGGTTACATGGCCTGGTAGCGACTGCTACCTCTGCACGTCCTATAACTACACCCCTGCCACTAGGTGTTGAAATGGTTCTTCAGAAATATTGGCCCATACGGACACGATAGCTTCTCACAGTTGCTGCAAATTAGATAGAGATACTGACCTTCTTTAAAGGGAATCTGTCACCAATTTTTTTTTTACTTATTAAATCAAGACCCTGATCCATATTCTTTTCCTTTCAGTCATTTTTATTTCCTGATTGTAGATTTCTCTATTCGGACGTCTATATATGATTGTGGGGAAGACATTCTTTCTTGCACTGCTTTAACAGCAGTCAGAGAGATACTTTACAGCAGCTTCATGCCCATAGGATTCTTAAGACAGATTCTGTCCCATAGACTTGTATAGGAGAGTTTTTACTGTGAAGGGAGGGGAGATTGGGAGCTGTGACATCTCTTGTGACTGGTGGATTCTGTGTTATCTGTACACAGTGGTGTCTCCTTTTAGTTTGACCCTGCTTTTACTGATAATGAGCACACTGCTAAAAAGCTCTCTGAACAGAACAGGAACTGTCAGACGATTATCAGGCTTAGTGGCCAAAGTGAAAACTGCAGGACTTAAAGGAGTTGTCTCACTACAGGCTTTCAGCCTACATTAGTGTGTCTGGCAGCATAGGATTTTTGAATTCAGGGGCGTGCTTCTTGTCTGCCTCTTCTCCACCCCCTTCCCTCTCCCCTCAGCACACAGAAAGCTCTCCTCCTCTGACTGCAGTAACTTCTATACAGCAGGGGGGGGAGGGCGAGGGGGTTTGCTGCCAGAGTTAAACCTGTGTGTGCCTGCCTAGGTCTGCTGCTCACTGCTGGATCAGCTGCACAGTGCAGCTGCTGTGGCTGAGCTCTTGCTGCTCCTCTCCACAGAGTCAGGAGACAGCAGGGAGAGGGCTGATCTATGAGTGTGGAGCCAGAGGTCTATGAAGCTGTGTATGCTAATAGCAGAGCAGGGGGGATACAAGTGTTCCTTTACCCCCTGCTTAGCATACAAATCTCCACGGACATCTCAAGCAACAACAAACAAACCCTGGCAGAACCGACACAGGGCAGCTGTGAAGTGTGTTACTATAATCACGATGTGTCACTAATACAGTAGAGCAGGGAGGGATATGAACTGTTCACATGCCCCCCTGCTCTGTTCTATTAGTATAGTCAAAGCTCCACAGACCCATTATGATTATAGTAACACACTTCACTGCTGTCACATCGTACTGACCACAGATCAGCCTCACCTCTGCTCTCCTCAATCTGTGAAGAGAGCAGGAGGGAGCAGGCACACACAGGGTTAATCCAGGCAGCACAGCTACACAGACACAGAAGCCAGAGCCCTCCCCCCTCCCTTCCCTACAGAAGCATCACAAGTGCCCTCATACTGTGCAGGAGGGGCTCTGTGCTCCGACCTGTATTGAGAAGCTGATGAGTCACCAGCACTGACAGCCAGTGAGATAAAAATCAACAGGTCAGTGGGTATAGTGATTTGAGAAGCTGATGCACTCCTACTACCAGGGATAACTCAAAGTCAGTAGGACATTTGTAATGAACATATATTGCAAAGCTGCTTGTATTTTTAAAGATCTTTTAATTAAAACCCAATCATTGTAGCGAGACAACCCCTTTAAGAATTATTTAAAAAATATTGAAAGTGATCTGAAAAATTAAAAAAAAAATTACCAAAAATTCTTAAAAAATGTGTTTAACATAAAAACGTGAGTTAAACAATAAGTAATTTTTTGATGACAGATTCCATTTAACACCTGTCTACCTGTAAGAGATGCTCAATAGGAAACATACATGGATGTTAGCCAGAAGACAAGGAAAACTTTGTCATGTTCCTAGAACCAATCCATGACTGTACAACCCATATGTCATGGTGAATGTGACCTTGTGCTGTGGGTAAAAGCGCCCAGCTGGATGAGCTGGTGCCACAACTCCTCAGCGTTCAGGTGCTTGAGCGCCTCGCCCGACAAAGGGAGTGTGGCTTCGTAAAAGGGGTGTGGTATCTCGGAAAGGGGTGTGTGGTTTAAATGCAACAAAAAATGCTCCAGAATCTGCGACCAAATTCTGGCATGAAAGTAATCCAACTTAAAGATGGTACAAACTAGACTAGACAGTTCTACGATTCCAAAACCCTTTATTGAATAAACAAATGTTGAAACATTTAACAAGCCCCAAAATAAGAAACATTGTTAGATAAACAAAGAAAACGACAAAAAAAACAGCCATAAAAAACAGCAATGGCCCTGAAAAGAAATTTGGGTTTACGTAAAAAGGGTAACCATAGCAGTATTGATAACAAAAAATTTAATACAGTAACAGGAACATGTCTTTAAAAGCTTAAATCAATATGGTTTTTCAGTTAACTAGGGCTGCAAAAGCCCTGCTAATATTTCAAGTATATGAACCAGAAAACTATGAGGTATAGAACAGAAAGAGAAAGGAGAAGAAAGAAAGAGAAAAAAAAGGGGGGGGGGGGGTTGAGACTAGGGTTAAGACAAGGAGGCACACATTTAAATCTGATTTAAACTGCTGGGTCAATGAGCGGAAGGTGGGAGCTGCTGCACATTGCAACCAAGGACCCAAAAGTACAAAAAAAAGGGGGCTTTTTTTTGGGTGTAGCAAAAAACCTTTTTCCTTTGGGGTATAAGTGGTTACTTCAGCGAACCAATCCTCAAATGATGGGGGATCAGGTGACTTCCAATGTCTAGGGACAACAGTTTGAGCTGTCTGCAGGAGGTGTCTAAGGAGCGATTTTTTTGTAGGATAGGGCCGAGATATCAAACATACATAAGAGAGCTGCTTCAGGGGTCTTGGGGATAATCATTCCTGAGGTCGAGGCGATCGCCTGATATACTGCGTTTCAAAATCCCTTCAACAGGGGGCATTCCCACCAAATATGTAGCATTGTGCCGAGCTTTGAAGGCACATTTCTTCGAAGGGGGTTAGCGGTCTAATGACCAGGGGCGGCGCTAGGCTGTTTTATTCGGGGCTCGGGCCCCAAACAAAACCCCTTGTGCCCCGAACCTCCCGTGCTCCAGGCTGCTGCCGTTGGCTTGGAGCACCGACTGGCCCTTCAGCTGCATGTGCGTCCGCTGGACGCACATACAGCTGACGGCTTCTGCGGAGCAGAGAACGAGCGCTCCCTGCCCCGCAGACAGTGTTGGACTGGCCCCGAATCCGACACAGTGGGGCCGCCGGGTCCTCTTAGCACTGAGGACCTGACGCGTCCCCGTGCTGCTCAGCTGGCATCGGCGCAATGTAATTACCTCATCACACCGCTGCCTGTCCTCGGGCGCACAGCCATCGTAGGCTGTGCGCCCGAGGAGCTGCCGGAGGAGCGCGGACTGAAGAGGACAAAGCGCGCTCACCGGGGGATTTAAGGTGAGTATTATTGTTGTTATTTTTAATAGCGTTTACCTGCCTCAGTGCCCCTATATACCTGCCTGAGCCCCTATATACCTGCTTGTCCCCCTATATATCTGCCTGTGCCCCTATATAGCTGCCTGAGCCCCTATATACCTGCCTGTGCCCCTATATACTTGCCTGTGCCCCTATATACTTGCCTGTGCCCCTATATACCTGCCTGTGCCCCTATATACCTGCCTTAGTGCCCCTATATACCTTCCGGTGCCCCTATATACCTGCCTGTTCTCCCCTATATACCTGCCTGCACCCCCTATATACCTGCCTCAGTGCCCCTATATCTATATACCTACCTGAGAGTGACTATATATATATATATATATATATATACCTGCCTGAGTGACTATATATCTATATACCTGCTTGAGAGTGACCCTATATCTATGTACCTGCCTGAGAGTTCCCTAAATCTAAATATTCTCCCAGAGAGTAACACAATAAAAAGATACCTGCCTGAGTGACCCTATATCTATATACCTGCCTGAGAGTGACCCTATATCTATATGCCTGAGTGACCCTATATCTATATACTTTCCTGAGAGTGACCCTATATCTATATACCTGCCTAAGTGACCCTATATTTATATACATGCCTAATTGAGGGTACCTATACACCTACCTGAGGGATTTATATACCTATAAGTAAGTAGTTGCTGGAAATGTGAGGATTCTAAGATATTTGTGTCCAAATCTGCAGGGAAGAGTATTGGCCGGGAGAAATCAGTATGAAGGTGTGAACCGGATGGAGAAGAAAAGGGAAAGTGGACGACGCTGATCAGAAAAGACGTCTCCTGTGAGTCACTAAATGTAACTGCAGTGTAATCGCTTATATTTCTGCAGAGCGTCTACATACAACTAGTGTCTACCACTATATGGTCCCCTCGTGTGGAGGGGCGATGTGTCTGCCATACCTTCCTTCATGTTTTATTTAAATAATAATTTTTGTAATTTAAGTTTTGTATATCAGGTCAGTGACAGTGACTATCTGGGGAACCGGGACTAAATATCGTGACAAAAACCTATCGCAAAGTCACGGCAGGGAATACTATTCTTCATCATCGCAGTCACCATCCCAAGCACACCCACAGGTCTATTCCTGTGGGTGAAATGATCCGTGCAAAAAGAAACTGTAGTCAGACAAGTGATTTCCCAGTGGAATGTAAATATATCACAAGAAGATTAAGCAATAGAGGGTATCCCTCCTGGATGCTACGGAGAGCATCCACCATTGTAAACCATAAAACAAGGGACCAATTACTAAGTAGGAAGGAATCACAAGTTTCTAAAAACAGAAAGAATACTTTGGTATTAAATTATAGCGCTCAGTTTCAACAAATTAAGGAGATTGTCACTAGACATCTACCAGTCCTGACTGAGGATCCTGTGCTCGAGGGCATTCTTTCTGAAGGCTTTCAGGTGGTTACTAGAAAGTCCCGGACTTTGGGAAATTTATTATCACCAAATTTGATTGCCAGAAAAAATAATAAACAAAACTGGCTAAAACAAAAAGGTTTTTACCGCTGTGGATCCAACCCATGTTGGGTATGAAATTTTGTGGACACAGGTAAAACTTTTTCTAATAGCCAACATACTAAAATTTTTGACATCAAAGAATATATAAATTGCAATTCTCACCACGTTGTTTATTTGGCTCAATGTACTGCATGTAATTTATATTATGTGGGCAGCACCACAAGGAAATTGAAGACCCGTGTCCTAGAACACCTTAATGACATCACGAACACCTCTACTCGTAATAGATCCCATCTTTCCAATCATTTCAGGGATGTCCATGGGGGTAGTTGTACTGTAGAGACCTAAAGGTTATGGGGATTGAACGGTTTCCCAAACCAATCGAATCCTTCATGACAAAGAGGCTTACTGGATTTTTATTTTGGAGACTACACTACCAACAGGCTTAAATTTGAAACGTGAATGGATGTTTCACTATTAATACATTAATACACAGGTGCATATTTAATCTGAGCCTTTGGTGATTTGAGTGCCTTTGAATGTGGCATGGTTGTTGGTGCCAGAAGGGCTGGTCTGAGTATTTCAGAAACTGCTGATCTCCTGGGATTTTCACGCACAACCATCTCTAGGGTTTACAGAGAATGGTCCGAAAAAGAAAAAACATCCAGTGAGTGGCAGTCCTGTGGGCGGAAATGCCTTGTTGATGCCAGAGGTCAAAGGAGAATGGGCAGACTGGTTCGAGCTGATAGAAAGGCAACAGTGACTCAAATAGCCACCCGTTACAACCAAGGTAGGCAGAAGAGCATCTCTGAACGCACAGTACGTAAACTTTGAGGCAGATGGGCTACAGCAGCAGAAGACCACACCGGGTGCCACTCCTTTCAGCTAAGAACAGGAAACTGAGGCTCCAATTTGCCCAAGCTCATCGAAATTGGACAGTAGAAGATTGGAAAAACGTTGCCTGGTCTGATGATTCTCGATTTCTGCTGCGACATTCGGATGGTAGGGTCAGAATTTGGCGTCAACAACATGAAAGCATGGATCCATCCTGCCTTGTATCAACGGTTCAGGCTGGTGGTGGTGGTGTCATGGTGGGGGAAAATTTTCTTGGCACTCTTTGGGCCCCTTGGTACCAATTGAGCATCGTTGCAACGCCCACAGCCTACCTGAGTATTGTTGCTGACCATGTCCATCCCTTATGACCACAATGTACCCAACATCTGATGGCTACTTTCAGCAAGATAATGCGCCATGTCATAAAGCTGGAATCATCTCAGACTGGTTTCTTGAACATGACAATGAGTTCACTGTACTCAAATGGCCTCCACAGTCACCAGATCTCAATCCAGGGGGTCCAACCCGTTACTAGCATGGTGTACCTAATAAAGTGGCCGGTGATTGTATATACATGTACCAGCCAATTGTTGCTTTTATGCCATGACTAAGGGTGGAGTGTCACCCGAAATGCGTCGGCGTTAACTGGGATCATTTCTGTGCAATGCGGTGGAGGTGCTTCTTTTTGATTTTAATGAATTGGAAATAAAACATATTCCTTTTATTGGATTTCGGAACTGCTGTGCCATTTACTACTGGTTGCTGGCCCCTATATACCTGTCTGTGCCCCTATATACCTGCCTGAGCCCCTTTATACCTGCCTGAGCCCCTATATACTTGCCTGAGCCCCTATATACCTGCCTGAGCCCCTATATACCTGCCTAATCCCCTATATACTGCCTGAGCCCCTATAGACCTGCCTGTGCCCCTATATTCCTCTCTGAGCCCCTATATACCTGCCTCAGTGCCCCTATATTGGCCGGGAGCAATCAGCATGAAGGTGTGAACCGGATGGAGAAGAATAGGGAAAGTGAACGACGCTGATCAGAAAAGACGTCTCCTGTGAGTCACTAAATGTAACTGCAGTGTAATCGCTTAGATTTCTGTAGAGCGCCTACATACAACTAGTATCTACTACTATATGGTCCCTGTATGGCGCTAATATATGTCTTCAGAGCCTGTGTACAACTGATGGTCACATGTGGGGGTCGTGTTTGGCCATGGCCTGGCAGCATTATTTTTGGGTCTTGGTTTTGTAGGAGGGTTTTAGTAACAATCATTTGTCTGGTATATTTGCTCCATGTGTAGGTGTATGTTTTGGTGACTGTTTAGGGGTATTGTCATATGGAGGTGAGCGGTTTTGAAAAAGTAAATTTGTCATTGCTGGTTTTCATTGTACAGTGACTGTTGAGAAAATGGACAGGATCTATGTGGAATATGCAGAAAATTAGTGACAGGAACAGAAGGTTTTTCTCTGTAAAAACACATCATACCGCAGCTCACAATGTGGCTCAGGGGCGTTGCTAGGGTCCCAAAACATCCGGGGCCCGGGCCCGGACCCCATTGTGAACAGTAGCATGTATTTTTATAGAGAAAAAACTGTAGCCAGCGCGTCCCTCTGATATTTATTCTCCCCTGAACGGGTAATCCTGGCTCTCAGTGAGACCTATGAATTACCATAATGTCGGCCCATATGTCGGGCGTATTGAAGCGCAATTACACGCCGAACTACAGACCGACATTACGTGGTGTGAACATACACAGTGTATTTTTGGGGCATAACTGCTGTAATGCGTCCAAAGTGCGCCCCACAAATACGGTAAAATCATAGCGGTGAGGGCTCTGGTTACTGGTTGTTTTCCCTGGAACACAGAACCCGCCTGTAAAAATAAGTGGCCTGTCACTTCTTTCAGGGGAGAAGTGAAAGTGGATGGGAGGTGGCGGTATAGCGGTGCACACAGGTACGCTGTGTGAACATACCCTTAGGCCATGTTCACATGGTGTACTGCCGCATGTACTCTACACGCCTCAATACGCTGTGCATTTTGGACGTGAGCGCTGTTCAGGGGGGCCGGCTCCATTCACTACAATCATCAGCGCCGCGTAAGCGCCACGAAGAAGTGACCTGTCCCTTCTCTCCCCAGGCGTACGATACGATCGTATCGTATGGGAGGAGACAGACGTAATTCATAGTTTTCTATGAGAGCTATGGATTACCATAATTGTGGGGCACATGTTGGGTGTATTGATGTGCAAATACCCCGCAAAATGTACCCTGCAGTTACGCCGTGTGAACCTAGCCTTAGCCTGGCTGCAGCAGCTAAAGACATAGGCAACCCTGACAAATGACAGGTATAAAAATTCTATTCAAATATAATTCATCTTCAGGTTGTAGTTTACATGCGTAATGGACAAACAGGCAGGATTATGTTTTAGTCACGTGAATGAGGTGATATTGTGATATTTGTGTACATACAGTACATACATACACACACACACACACACACGTACATACACACACATGTTTAGACATACACACACAGGTATAGACATACACCCCCATGAATACACATACATGTATACACATACACACATGTATACACATACACACATGTATACACATACACACACACATGCATACACATACACACACATGCATACACATACACACACATGCACACACACGTATAGACACACACATGTATAGACATACACACACATGTATAGACATACACACACATGCATACACATACACACATGTATATACACACACACGTATAGACCTACACACACATGCATACACATACATGTATAGACATACACACACATGAATACACATACATGTATAGACATACACACACATGTATAGACACATACACACATGTATACACATACACACATGCATACACATACACACACATGCATACACATACACACACATGTATAGACACATACACATATGTATACACATACACACACATGTATAGACACATACACATATGTATACACATACACACACATGTATAGACACATACACATATGTATACACATACACACATGTATACACATACACACACATGTATAGACACATACACATATGTATACACATACACACATGTATAGACATACACACACATGCATACACATACACACACATACATACACACACATGTATACACATACACACATGTATAGACACATAGGCATATGTATACATGCACAGACATTTATACAATTAGTTTACATTCATGTTGTTTCACTATTATACTATCTAGCATTGGTCTCTACAGTGAGGCTACTCACTTGAGACCTTCATGATACAGGCACCTGTGGAAGCTTCAAAAATCAAAATCAAAATCAAAAACAAAATCACTGTAGCTGTAGATGGTGTGGGACCCGGGAGCAAGACAGGGGGCGGAGCCAAGCACAGCAGGGGGCGGAGCCTCTCACTCGCTGTATGAGGCTGAACTTCCTGACTCTTGTGCTCCACGTAGCTGCAGGGCACAGAGTCAGGAACTTCACTGAGTGAGCAGCCGGCCCCCTCCCCCCTCCTAAGCGCCCGACACCCCGGGCAGTCTCCCTGCCTCCCCGCAGGGTCTTACTTACAACCCTGAGCTGCATGTGCGTCCAGGGGAGATAGATGCAGCTGCCAACGATCTGAGGTTCGGGACACAGGCAGGGCTATTCGGGGATTGTGCCCCGAACATTACTGCCTAGCGACGCCCCTGATGTGGCTTGAAAAATGCCGTGTGAACCCAGCCCTATTGAGCAAAATATAACACAGGACCCGGGCCCCGGATGTTTTAGGACCCTAGCAACGCCCCTGCTATTGACATTAAAATGACATTTAGGGGAGGTGAGAAAATGTAGCAGCTGCTGATATTGGTAATGAGAGGTGGCACGGGAGGTAATCTCCTCAGGCATAATGGAAAATTGCATCAGGTGTCCACCCATCATAACTTTGTGGAGCAGTAAAGGGGCTAGCTTGGAGCTTCCTAAAAAGGGGTATGGCCCTAAACTTGTAGACTAGACAGTTCTAACCTGCACCATATTTATCAACACTATCAGTGTCGGACTGGGATGCCTAGGGCCCATAGGTGCAGTTGACTTTAGGGGCCCATCAGTTGAGCTGTTTCTGGGCCCACCAGAAGAGTTTATTTTAGGGACCCCACCCTACAGCTCCTGTAAATGACTGTACCTGCCTCCTAAACTCTGCCTCTTGCTTTTTGCCTTTTTTTTAATGCTGTTTTGCCTCTTATAAGGATGTATATGCAGTTAAAATCCAACTTTAGGTCTACCATGCTCAGGGGCCCACCGGGGGTTTCCCCTATTCCCCTGTTGGCCAGTCCGAGCCTGAACACTATGATAAATGTGGTGCATTGTAAGACTGTCTAGTCTAACTTTACACTGTCTAAAAGTAAGACACTAGTGATAAATCTGTCCCAATGTACCAGAAGAAGAAAATGAGGCCCTCACCTGGTGCCCAAAGGAGCTGCTCATCCTGGTACATGTAAAGAGCAGTACAGGACATGTAGTAGTGCACTGTACTGTAGAGAGGTGCTATTAAACCGTCAATCACTGCATGCACTTCACTAATATAGATGTTTTACAAGTAAAATAATTATGATTACTGGTTGGATCTTCCATAACTCACATGTGCCACAGATCTAAGACATTGTATGGTGAATGAGGTTTCAAGATACAATGCCCCAGGGAAAACCATTATATATTGGAAATATGGTATCCTGAGGCTGTTGGGACTCAAGGGACCACTGCGTTGAGTCTGCCATTATCTTTATTTTAAAGGGAACCTGTCACATAGGTTGTGCCCCCCTTGCTGAGGACACCACAACCTAGTGTCAGACCTGCTGTTCCCAGTGCTGTCTCTCTTATTCTGTAAGATGCAGCAGTTTTAGAGCATTTACTCCTCAAATCTTATTCATGAGCAGGTGGTGTTAGCTCCACCCACCAAATGCTAGCTCCGCCCACTGTCAGTTATTCACATGTTTCTACCTATTCAAAGTAATAGGTTTGGCAGTTGAGGTGGGCGGGGCTAGCCTCAGATGGGCGGGGTTTGAAAAAAACTGACACTCTGAAGGACTCTTCGAATGACTCTTCTGGCTGAAAACTGCAGATTTGAGCATTAAATACACGAAAACTCCAGCATCTTACAGAATAAGGGACACAGCACTGGAAACAGCAGGTCTGACACTACCTTGTTCTGTCCTCAGCCAGGGGGGCAAAAACTATGTGACAGGTTCTCTTTAAATCTTTTTATGAAGCACTCCAGACAGAGTATACGATAAATGAATAATTTCCAAACATCAAAACCACAAGAGTATAGTGATTCACATTAACATCCGTATAGCAAAAGCCAACAAATTTACACTCCAAAATACTAACTCCCCGTTAGTATTTCCAACTCCCCGTCCGAACATACAAGTGAAATACATTTCACTTGTGAAACAGGATTTGCACCATTATTACAATAGCTTAAATGTATATAACAATAAATCACTATAAAATAATCATTGTCTTTTATACTTATGCCTTTAGTTGGGGCATTAGTATGCTTACTATCCCAGTTCTGATCCACTCTATAATGTACACAGTGATATACCTGTGCTCTTTCCTATTGTAGCAACTTTTTTTTATATACTGTGACATCACTTTTCACATCACTTTAAAGGTCACTGTTTGGTGACACTACCTTGGGCGGAGTGTATGATCCCTACTCTGACTATTACTCCTATCCTGAATCTTTAGCTTTTATTTAGTAAATTAATTGCATGAGATATTCTTCATTACAGTGTCTAAATGGAATATTTCCTGTGCATGTTGTATGGTCATGCTGTGCTTTGTGCTCCAACACAAGCTGCATTGACCAATGAGATTGATCTATTTTGGCTGTCAACTGAGAAAGTTTAAGATTTCCTGTTTTGAGTGTGACAGTTTTAGATAAGTTTAGAGTCATGGGCAGGAAATCCGCCTCACTTGCTAAGTGTGACCCAACTGCATCAGCAGCACAGAAGTAGACACTCTGAGTTACCTCCAGGTCACAATTATGGGAGAATCTGTGGAAAACAGCACTGATGACTTTATCATATCGCTCAACAGAGAATGCCCCAAAGAATTAGGTGAACTCATCGAAAAATCCAGTGGAGATGTCCGAAAATTTGATGACACTGGATTTACATTGTCTCTTCAAAGTGGGCTAGAAAACCTGAGGCTGGAAAAGTCGTTGACAGATGTTGTGTTGTGTGTTGGCAAAAGCACATTCTCATGCCACCGTGTTGTACTGGCTGCTGCCAGCAATTATTTTAGGTAAGAGACAACTTCAACCACAATACTAATGCCATTTCTCATCAGAGAGAATATGTTGTAACTAACACCCAATTAGGTTTCTCAACATTAATATATTTCCTGACATTCAGAATAATTTATCCTCAAATTTATTAATATGGGTATTATGGTATGTTTACACGGTGTGTTGGATCCATTTTGGATCCGAAAAACGCATTTAAAAGTGCTGCGTAAGTCGCATCCAACACGCAGGTGCATGTTTGGATGCGTTTTGGCTGCAGCAGAAGTGCACCCTGTAGTTTTAAATAGGGTGCCTGCTGTGTCAAATGGATCAAGAATTGACATGACAATTTTTTGAACGGATCCGAAAGACGCAAGTAAACAAAACATCGGTGATCACTCATCTGAATGCTGATGCGTGTTTTCCATTGAAAGCAATGTAAAATCACGCTGCACATTGTTAGATGCGTGTTTGGATCCGTTGAGAGTCCGAAACATGGATCCAAACACAGATCTATAAACGGATCCAAAAACTGATACAACACGCCGTGTGAACATACCCTTACACCTGATTCAACAAAAACACTGTTTAATGGAAAAAGAAAAAAAACACATAAAACTGCTGATTATACTAGCATTATGACTTCTTTTCATAATATCACAACAAGCATTGAAGAGCCTTAAACAGATCACAATGAATCCTGACAGATCCCGTTTCCGTAAGGTTGGGTCTGCCATGTTTCAATTGTGATTCTGGTATTTTATGTATTTTATATAATTTATAGGAAGAATAGTGCTCCAATCTGTAGTTTTCTGCAGTATTTGGTGCAGTGAAATAAGCAGTTTTTTAACAGGAAAAGTGCACATTTGTAAACAGGTTTTTTCATGAGTTTTTATGTGCGCCTTCTCCGTTTGATGTTTCTTTTGGTTCGTTTTTTTCTGCATTTTTTTCAGTCTAGAGAACTTGTTGTATTTGACGTGTCTTTAATCACAACGGCCAACTTTATTAGGTACACCATGTAAAAACTGTCAGTTAACCACTTAATTTCTAATCAGCCAATCACATGGCGGCAACTCAGTGCATTTAGGGATGTAGACATGGTCAAACAATTCCTGCAGTTAAACCGAGACATAGGGGGAAGAAAGGTGTTTTTGAGTGCCTTTAAACTGGCAGGTGTTGGTGCCAAAGGCGGGTCTGGTTTTTCAGAAACTGCTGATTCCGGGGATTTTCCGCATAACCACTTAGGGTTTACAGAAAATGGTCCGAAAAAAAAAAAAACACCATGGCGCACCCTGTGGGGGAAAAATCCTTGTGATGCCAGGGGTAAAGGAGAATGGCAGATGGTTCGACTGATAAAAGGGCAACAGTGACTAAATAGCCCCCGTTAAACCCAAGGTAGGCAAAAGACACCCTTGAACGCACATACGGCAAAATTTTGAGGCAAGGGCTACACAGCAGAAGCCACACGGGTGCCACTCCTTTTAGCTAAGAAGAAATGAGGCCCAATTTCCCCAAGCCATCGAAATTGGACAGTAGAAGATTGGAAAACTTTCCCTGGTTGATAGTCTCGATTTCTGCTCGCATTCGGATGGTGGGGTCAAATTTGGGCACCCCAAAAAATGTAAGATGGACCCAAACCTGTTTTGTATAAAACGGTTAGGGGTGGGGTGGTGTCATGGTGTGGGGAATATTTTTTGGCATTTTTGGGCCCCTTTTTGGTCCCAATTGACATCATTGAAACACCTTGGGGAATCATGCCACGAAGAATGGGCAGTTTGAAGAAAAAGGGGGGCCCAAAACCCTTACTAGATGGTGTACCTAATAAATTGGGGTGAGGTATTGCACTTTCGTTGAAAAACCCCTACTCTTCTGTTTTTTTGTGCAAAAACAGTCAAATATTGCAAAAAGAGGAGGCGGGTTATGTGCGCTTTCCTTTTATTTTAAATGGAAAACCCTAAATGTACTTTCTTGCGTGCAATTTGATGTGTTATTCTTTTTTTAAATGTGAATTTTGTGCATCAAAACGGACGCAAAAAGACACTGGCCTAATACCTATGTCATTCATAGTCAATGGCCATTAACCAGCAAATTGCACATATTTTCATTCATCTGAGATGGATACCAGCAATAATTATATATATATACACACACATTGTGCAGTTCACATACATTTGGTCACAGTATGGCTTTTCTCTTTTGCATTGGGTGCAATATAACTAACGTGACAGCCCGCCGGCCCCATAGACTAACGTGACATGTGACTTATCGCCCCGGGCGTACAATACGATTGTATTGTACGCCCGGGGAGAGGAGGCGTAATCCATAGTTCTCTAATTTCGGAATTGACTCCTTAGTGCATGTTCGCACAACGTATTTTGGAGGGTGATGGAAGATCCACAGCACACACCAGCTCTGTGTTTCACATGAATTATATTTACAGTGTGTACAAATATACATTCCATACAATTCAAGAATTGGTCATTGGTAAAGAATTTATGTGACGTTTCAGTCGCTTGACTACCTTAATCATTCAGACCATGTTTAGGGAGATAAGAATACATCTGTAGTGCCGGCATTGTTCCTGCCTCTCTGCAAATAACTCTACAAGCATCCTTTGTGTTGCCTAAGCCTCTGAGCGCTTCAGACCACCCGCTTTATCCTCTACTGCCCCTTATAATTGTATTCATACTCTGTTACCATCAAAACACTTTATCTAAAGGGTGTCCACTACAATTCTCTCATCTCTGATCCCTAAATGTGATCTGTATGACTAGGGTCATCAAGCGAGCCAAACATCACATCAGTTCATGATCACCAGACCTTCCAGGATCCTTTACAAACAATAACCAAAACTTGAGGGACTTGTGTTGCCTCCAATTTTGTTCAGTCTTTAGTCCAGCCATTGAGCTGTATGGCCTTACGGTTGTGTTTTTGAGTATATTTGTTCACACTGTAAAATATAACTCACTTGAAATGCAAAGCTGGTGTGTGCTGTGGATCTTTCATTATTTGTACAAGAGCTGAAATATCTTTTCCATGAACAGCCCCCAATATAACCGAGAGCTGTGCATTGTATATGTTCATATTTTGAAGAGTAAATTTACTCTTCAAAATCTGCTTCAAAAAATGCTTTATTATTTTGAAGTGTAATTTGAAAAGTGAGGAGTGTTTTTTGAGGTATTTACACATGAAAAATACGCTCCACCATTGTTCACTATGGGGATTTTACTTGCGTAAATGCCTCAAGAATTGAGGGGCGTATTGCGGTGCAAAATATGCGCCAAAATAAGCATGTAAATACGTTGTGTGAACATACCCTAACAGTTTCAGAAACGATATTAAAGGAGCTTGCTAAAACATTAGTGTACAAAGTCCCTATAGTAAAAATCTAAACGCCATACCAACACAGAGCAGCTTTATCTACAGAATAGTCTTGTATGGGTGCTGCCAGCATTGCTGCAGAGGTTAAAAGAGTGGAGAGGGCTTAGCCTGTCTGTACTCAGACCATACGCCGCACATTGCATCAAATTGGTCTGCATGGCTATCATCCCAGAAGAAAGCCTGTTCTAGACATGATTCACAAGAAAGCCAGCAAACAGTTTGCTTAAGACAAGCAAACTAAGGACATATATTACAGGAACCATGTCCTGTGGTCTGATGAGACAAAGATAAATGCATTTGGTTCAGATCGTTTTAATCGTGTGTGGCAGCAACCAGATGAGGAGTACAAACACAAGTGAGTCTTGCCTACAGTCAAGCATGTGGTGGGAGTGTCATGGTTTGGGGCTGCATAAGTGCTGCGGGCTGTGGGGAGCACAGTTTATTTAGGGAACTATAAGTGCCAACATGTACTGTAACATACTAAAACAGTGCATGATCCCCTCCTTTCGGAAACAGGACCACAGGGCAGGATTCCAACATGATAACGAACCCAAACACACCTCCAAGACAACCACTGCCTTGCTTAAGAGAGTGAGGGTAAAGGTGCTGGACTTGCCAAGCATGTCTCCAGACCTAATCCATATTGAGCATCTGTGGGGCATCCTCAAAATAGAAGGTGGAGGAGCACAAGGTCTCTAACACCCACCAGCCACCTTATGTTGTCATGGAGAAGTGGAAGAGGATTCCAGTGGCTGCAATCTGTGAAGCTCTAGTGACCTCCATGCCCAAGAGAGTTAAGGCAGTGCTGGAAAATAATGATGGCCACACAAAATATTGACATTTTGGGCACAATTTGTCCATTTTCACTTAGGGCTGTACTCACTTTTGTTGCCAACGGTTTAGACATTGATGGCTGTATGTTGAATTATTTTGAGGGCACACCAAATTTACACCGTTATACAAGCTGTACACTGACTACTTTACATTGTATTAAAGTGTCATATCTTCAGTGTTGTCCCATGAAAACATACAATACAATATTTACAAAAATGTGAGGAGTGTACCCACTTTTGTGAGATACTTTGTGAGATGAGTATATGCACAGGCTCACATACATACGTGGAGTTTCAGGCTCCAACAGCCTGAAATGGATGGGAGGCGTACAAGTCTAAAATTGAAGCCACCATTTCCATGCATACAATCCTAAAAAATTATCATCACCTCCAAAGAGCACAATATAAATTGCAGAGGTGCAAACTGCCATACTAATGCAAATACCCAAAATGAGCACAATCAGAATATGGCAAACACTAAAGTTTAGGTAAACACTGAATATATGAATTACTTAAATTTCTTTACTGCTATACCCCATCCACCAACAGTATATCTAATAAATTAGACAATTTAGTTATCATTTTATAGGAACTAACACCCATATGATATATCCAACCATAACCGTTGGGAAATCGAGGAACCTTTTCTCCAGGAGCATTCCTGTCCGTTTTCCACAGTGTTGTACACCTAGCAACCAATCAAAGCTCAGCTTTCATTTTTTTTAGAGCAGTTAAACCTCTTCAGGTTCCAGCTATTTTCGGGTTATTGGTTTTCATTATTATCTTCCTGCCTCCCAAGAGCCATAAATTTTTTATTTTTCCATCTACATACCCATGTGAAGGCTTGGTTATGCAGGACAGAATTAACTTTTTAATAGTGATATCCACCTTAACATTTCACATACTGGGAACCCCCCAAAAAATTATCCGTGGGTTGGAACATGTGCAAATGCACCATTGTTGCAGGGGGTTTCGTTTTAATGGAACTCGCTCTTCCATATAAGTGATGTGCTGTCTGTATTCTGCAGGTTGATTCGATCCTGGTGACACCAAATTTATGGTGTTTTCGTTATATTCCAGTACTTTAAAGGGGTTGTCTCGCTACAAAGAGTAGCTTTCAACATGTAGGGAACCTTAAATGAAGATGTTATCCAAATATATTGCGTTGTTCATTTTTTTTAAGGAGCTACAAGTGATTTTATCACCTTCCTGGCTAGTTCCCCAAGTAACTGACATGTGTACATCTCTCCCCCCCTGCTGTTTGTTTTATCTGATAGCAGGGAGTTGTGTGTGCAGCAGCACAGGACTCCAGACAGTGAGAGCTTGTTTGTTTATCTGATCTTTCAGACAAAAGAGTAATTACTGCTGTTTACTTAAATATCATGCTGTCAGGAGTAGGGAAGTCTGAATACAAGGAGCTCATATGCTAATTACAGACAGCTTGACCAGGAAGTGACAGAGAAACCAGCATTATTTCATTCATGCATCCTATGAAACTCTGAGATGAGATCAACCCCTATAAGAAAATAATTATTTTTCTATTTTTAAAATGTTCGCTAAAATGTCATTTTCTGCAGCCAATACCTTTTTTTTGTTTTTTTCAGTCTATGGACCTGGGTGAGGGCTTTTTTAGGCAACCTGCCTTAGGGTATTGTGCACCCAATACGCCTTTAAATAAGCATCCAAAGAGCCCGTAGAACACCTCTCATTGACTACCATGTAAAATCAGCATCATTGTTCAGATGACGCTGATTTTACTTGAGTATTACATGTCAATTCTTTAAGGCGTTTTATGCACTGTCAATACTAAAGTATAGAGGCAGTGAAATCTGCCATGGGCAGCGTGGAATTTTCAACATGTTTTCAACGCTAATATGCCCCCTTAGTCTTCTGGCATAGGAGATACCAGGAGCAGAGTCCCGGTGTAGGCAGTTTGTAAATCAGTTAGAAAGGATCTATTCTATTTAGAATGGGGGGACTACTACAGGGGGCCTATATACCTACCTAGCTGTAGGGGATCTATATACCTTCCTACAATGGTCTGATATGCTACTTACCTACAGAGCCTATATAGCTACCTATCTTCAGAGAACCTATATACCTATCTGCTGGGTGGGGCTATATCTATCTGCCTAAATAATGAGGGGCCTATATACATACCTATTTAATGGGGAATCCTATATACTTTACTACCTTATGGGGTGCCCATATACCTACCTACCTACCTTCCAGAAGGCCTATATATCTTCCTACCTAGTTTGGCGACTATATTACCTACCGGCATAATGAGAGGGGGACTACTGTATATTCCTATCTACTTACTTAATGGAAGCTTATATACCTATCTGCCTAATTGAGGTATACCTACATAAAAGGGGGTTACCTATTTTGGAGGTGTGCCTAGCTACTATATTGGGACACAAAACAAGACTAAAACTGGGTGCACAAATTGCTATCTGGGGGTACTTTTACTGTCCGGGGCACAGAGGGGTCATTATCACTGTTTCTGCCACTATGGTTAGAGAGATAGTACAGATCTAGGGCCCTGGTAGGGAGATGATGGAACAGTGAGGAGTTTAAGATTTTTGTGTAGTAAATTATGCAGGGACGAATCGTGGCTGGGAGAAGTCTCGTTCCTCGTTGCAGCAGGAACCCCACTTTGACTAGAAGAAGAGAGCTAGTGGGGATTCATCAAGCAAGCATATGGAAAGGAGTTGTCCAGTTGGGAGATTTCATTCAATAAGGGATTTGCTATAAAATGTCTATATTCATGATTAACATGTCCCATGTAGCCTTGAATAACTGTAGAACTAACAGTCCTCCTGCCACATGACTGTTATCCACACCATAAACAATACATGCAGCCGATCATTTGCACCTAGTAACATTCTCTTACCTGGCAGCTATTTCTTAATCCTCTTTGTCCTTTTAATTCTCGGTTATTTGCCAATGTAGCACAAGAAATAAACAGCAGAGACTACAGTATCAGTCGGCAATCTAGGTATCAATTTACTGCATTTAGTTAAAATCCACAAAGTATTTTTTCCCATATACTGCTGCCAATAATTTTATATGGAAAGAAAACAAATAGAAATCCTTGGCAGATCTGCAACACTGCATAATGGAAAAACCTCATTGATTTGGATATACAAGGGCAAAATGGTCATTAGCATAAGTCTGCTCCATGTCTTGTGCTATTGAGATAACATATTGATGACCATAGACAACGCTGGACTGCTGAGTTATTAGTGGCTGGTTATCTAACTTCAGAATCATCATGTTTACACTTGTCTATACAGCATTTATAAGCAAAGGGTGTTAATCACTTTTTTTCATAAAATATGTCAGATTCTCCCCTAAAAGCATAAGGCTATGTCTCAACTGCACACAAAAACGATAGTTTTTTTTTTTTGCCATTTTTCGCGTTTTTTTCCACAGAACTTTTTTTTGCGGTCGTTTTTTGAAATGTTGCAAAAAACCACTGAGCAGAGCAGAACATTTACTATTGGAGTCTATGTAAAGTGCTTGACGTTTTTTGCAGAATTCCATAGTAATTATAGTGCTTTGCATTTCTGCAAAAAAATCACAAAAACGCCAAAAAAGACGGACAACAGCATTTTTAACAGGCAGTGGACAAAAAACTCGTTTTATGAACGTTTTTAGATTTGTTTTCAGTGAGTTTTTTGTCCAATGCCGTGTAGCCCTAGCCAATTTATTAGCTGGGTCTACACTGCACCGGACAAAAAGCGCCTGAAAGCGGATGTTTTTTTTCGATTCATGACTGCGTTTTTTTTAACGTTTTGCACAAAAAACCGCGGTCGGTTCTTGTTTTTTTTTGCCCCATAAATTGGGGGGTATAAAAAAGAAACCCCGTAAAAAATTTTTAAAAAATGCTAGCATTAGATCGTTTTTTATATAGTCAATGGGGCTGTCTGAATGATCGTATTTTCGGCGCTTTTAAAATCCTAAAAGCACTGAAAATACGAGCGTATTGCTATGCAGTGTAGACATAGCCTTACTGCTAGAGGTGGATACCGTGCTTCATGAAGATACCATACGATGCCACACTGTGCCTAGTCTTTGTGCATTCACCAGAGGACAAAATACTCCTTGGATTCTAATCAGAATCTGATTTTACGCTCTGTTTTAGTTCTTTGTCTCGTTTCTTTGCAGCGGTTTGCGGATTTCATCCGTCCCATTCAATTGAACAGTACTGTAATCTGACATTTTCAAGTGAAATATGGTAGATTATAGAACATGTTTATTGACCCGGTTTTCGGATTTGAAATCCGACCTCAGAAAATCCAATCTGTGTAGACTACAGCTCGGATTTTCTATTGAGGTCTAGGGGGATGGTTTACGGTCGTATTTTTTCCGATTCTAAATACCAAATCCGCTTAAAAATCCGCCAGTAAATCACTGTCGTGTAGATGTGGCCATAGTGTCCAGAATATGGACGTGTAGGGAATTTGTATTTGGCGCTGCAGTGTCTGAGCACTATTCTTTGCCAGTACCGAAATATATATTTAATATATACCAATTCATTGTTGTGCTAAAATAAATAGTAAATCCCTTTAAGGCATGCAGGCCAAACTTTTGGCCTGAGGGTCGAACATCTTTGCAGCACAACCAATATGTAACAAGTTTTAAAAATCGCTATCGCTTCTCATTACACTGCTGTACCTTTGTTCTTAGAGCCATGTTCTGCAATGACCTCAAAGAAAAGTATGAAGAGAAGATTATAATCCAGGGAGTGGAAGCAGAAACCATGCAGACTATCTTGGATTATACTTACACTAGCAAAGTAGTCATCACAAAGCAAAACGTACAGAAAATATTAGAAGCCGCCAGTCTGTTCCAGGTAAGCGCACTATAAAAAAAAAAACAATCTGTTAGTTAAGCCGAATTGAGGGTGCAGAGACAGTTCAGATAGCAGCTCATCAAGGCATCAACCAAACTGGCTTAGACCTGGTTCAAACATTCAGTTTGGAGCCTCCGCTGCAGATTCCATCAAAAATTATAGAGCATAGGAAAGACTACAATGGAAAACTGACGGACCCCATGTAGTCAATGAGGTCTGTTAGGCATCGTAGGTGTCCATATTGTAATGGATCCATTGCTATCTCTGTGATGGAGGCTCTGAACGGTACCTCTGACACAGTTGTACAGCTCATATCCACCACTAAATAAAACTTCAGTATTCTATTGGCTGCACTTTAAAATATTAGTCCATAAAACCAGGTACAAATACTGCTGATGTGTTTCGAACTAACTCTTTGTACATGTGTGAAAACTGTACTAAAATACACTACTAACTGATCACACTTAGTAGGTCACATGGCTTTTTGATTAGAACATACATGCCACTACACATTATCATCTTCTTTATACATACCCAATATATCTCAAACTATGGTTTAGCTAAATATAAATCATCATTAAGCTACAGTAACAATAATCTGAAATGTGCTCAGCTATCCGTTTATTAAAGGGGTTTTCTCACCATACAATTTCATAGCACCACAGCCAGAATCACACATGCTGTTCAGGTTGTGAGCGGGTCTATAGCAGTAATTGCACATTAGCTCTGCTTTTCCTATCTGTTCCTGTTACACTTTACAAGGCATTATGGGAAAGGAGCTGGAAAGCTCACTGCGCCCTCTATAGGTTGTAACAAATCCTCAATTTACTTCTGATTCACTGAATCTTTGAGAAGCAAAAGGAATAATTGTCAAGCCAATATTGCTCATCTAATATGCGTTTCGGGGTTTTCCCCCTCACAGTGTAGAGGGCGCAGTGAGCTTTCCAGCTCCTAACCCATACTGCCTTGGGATATGCTGATGCTAGTAGTGGGCTAAAAGGCAATCAAAAACTACACGCCTTAACTAGTGCCCCTCCATAAGGAGAGATTTTCACCTTCCCATACCACTTCATTCCCTCCCACCATCAAGCCAAAAACGCTCTGCTCTACACTGATGAGGGGCAAAACCCCGGAAACGCGTATGTAGATGAGCAATATTGGCTTGATAATTATTCCCTTTTGCTTCCCCAAGTTCAGTGAACCCGAAGTAAATTGGGGATTTGTTACAACCTATAGAGGGCGCAGTGAGCTTTCCAGCTCCTTTCCATAATGCCTTTGATATGCAGATGCTTAGTAGTGGGCTAAAAGGCAATCAAAACACTACACGCCTTAACTGGTGCTCTCCATAAGGAGAGATGTTCCCCTTCCCTGTTACACTTTATAAATCTCTTGCACTCATGTCAGTGTATTACTCAGACGGCAAAGCTCTAAAGAGTGTTTACTTAGCTAAATGAGAAGCTTTCAAAGTCCGTAGCTAGAGATAAGACTCTGCAGGAGGTGACTCACTACGGACGGCCTGAGTGACTGACAGCAGCTTAGAGCAATGAGATAAGAACAAGGAGAGGTGGGGTGAGTTGGTCGTGACCAGAGAAGCTTGTATACTCTAAGAGGAGATAACATGTTCTTTATCTCTTAACAAAAGAAAAATCAACAAAGCAAAGTACTTAGAAAAGTCATGAATTACCTGTCCCTATATGTTAGAAGCTAATCATTGTAGTAAGAAAACCCCTTTAAGTTGTTTGGTTGTACATCCAATATAGTTCAGATAATATCACTCTGTAAACTACATGATCACTCTCACAGTTGATATAGTCACTAGTAGTATACGTGAGTTTTTGCTACATACCACTTTGGCCATTTTATGCCCACTGTGTAGATATGACCCCATTTATAACTAGCCACAATGATGAAGTACTATCATGGTTTTTAGTCAAATTGGTACACAATAAATTTATGGCACTCACTCGTGTACGTGCAAGAGTAGAAAACTTTTATTATGCTAGAGACAAAAGTGTAATACAATGTAATATAATGGGACTCTCCACATGTATATTGAAATCAGTCGTAAGCATTCCCACTGTCCGATGATTCACAGATGTTTCGGCCAAGGCTGGCCATCATCAGATCCGACCAAGCTATGTAGGTGTCACTTGGATAGAGTGGGTGCTTGTATGTGTGCGCTTGTCTCTGACACCATAAACGTTCTCCACTCTTGCATGTACATATCTCTTCTATGGCTGAGGCCTTTTCCAAGGGCACCCAATTCTCAATACATGGTTCCATCCTTTTTTTTTTTCAGGGACTTATATAAAATGGGAGATAGAATGGATCCAAAGGTCCTACCATTACTAAAAATAAAAGGACAGCCATTGTCTAACATATCTGCCATGGTCGGATCTTGTGGTAAAACAAGGAGCTATTTCTTAGTAAAGTATATGATTTAATGATACTGATCGCTAAACCTGGTACTGGACAATACACATTGTTGATGGGTTCCAGGTAAAGCCAGCATCACTTTTAGTAGGATATTGATTATGTCAGTTATGTGCTTCTAAGGTGCTTAGATAATAAATATTTTAAGGTTATCTTTCCTGGGATTGGGTTTTATTCTAACTTACACAGCAGTCCCTCAGTATTATTTGGTTCTAGGATGATCATTGTATGTTGGAACCATAACTGTAGGGAAAACTTCTGATTGGTTCCAAAGCCACAAAATGTCACCCAGCGCAATGCAAAATGAAGATTACAGAAAATGAAGAAGATAACGAATACAGATCAAGCAAGTCCTTACATATAGTGGCACGCTTGGCAGTACTCGGAACTCCCATTGAAATCAATAGGAGTGTTCTCTCCCTCCAAAATGCAAACTTTCAGGTAATATTCACAACTATCACACCTTGATGGCATATCCTACCAATCTTCCTTCAACACGTTTGGTGGGACAACCACTTTAAGTGTTTTTTTCCTATTTTTAACACCCCTCCTCCGCTGACCAGCAGACACTTTTTAGAAAAAATAATAGACTACCCCTTTAAATTGTGTAAAGATATATTCACACGGTGCAGTTAAATATGATTTGTCCGTGCCATATGAAAAGATCCTAACAAGACATTTAGATTTTTTAAGAAATCCAATTTTTTTTGTAATAACTGCTGCAGTTTTGCTATGATGTCAAACAATGTGGAAAACGAAGGAAAAACATTTTTAAAATACACCCTTACTTTCTAACGATGGTTACAAATAGAGGCTCTGGTACCAGACTGGCTTTTGGGCCTGCTGCTGCAGAAAGTCCGCACTGAAGTAAATGGCTTTCTGCATAGACCCTGTGAAATGATCATGTACTGTTCAAGGGCAAACAATTCTGAGAACTACTCTTTTGGGAAAAACAAAAAACTATTGCAGAATTTCTGGTTTCTGTGTTGCACAATAGAACGTCAGACTGCTCATTGGTGTCAAGGAAGCTTTCAGTGCATTACTAAGTGGACTTTAGGCAGTGAGGGCTGTGTGTGAAAATACTGAAAGAAAATCCCTGCTATTTGGTGAAATTGCAAAACAGTAATTTCTTAATTACATTTTTTTAAGTAAGGTTAGGCTACGCTCACATGATGTACAGTAAGCGCCGCAGTACATCGTGTCTTTCGGGAACTCACGCTGCCATGCGCATACTCCCGCGGCACGCTGGGGCCAGCAGCCCGCCGGCCCCATTGACATTTATTACTTGCGACACATATGCGCCGTGAATAATTGATGCGTATTATTCTCTATGAGAACTATGGATTACTGTAATTTCGGCGCATATCTCGCCCGTATTAGAGCTCAAATACGACACAAAATGCGCGCCGAAATTACCCCGTGTGAACATACCCTTACCCTTTACTCTTCCCCACCTGCTGCCAACAATGTTAGCCTCTGTTCTCATCTTTAGATGTATATGTCAGACATTTGGCTGAGACATATACAGCTGTGTACCATTGGCTCCTATTGGGAAAGTGTATATAGTGTCACCACAGTATACACGTGATTGTGAAATACCCTGTGTTACGAATCTCGCCACGGCCCATTAAATCTACCACTATGATGTTCCTCTCTAGCGGCTGTCTGGCTTCCACATCCCTGCCTCCTCCATGATTTAAAAGGCCAGTGCGCGCCAGACAGCCTTTACAGGAACCAATGATCTGTTACCTTAGTCTTTTTATGTCTACCTCCCCATTCTTTTGTTGCTCTATACTGTGTTTGCAGTGAGAGACTTGCATGTTTGATTTTCCAATATTGACCTTTGGCTTATTCCTGACCCATTTATGATTGAACTCCTCCTGCTCTTACCTTCTGCTTGCCACCTGACCACGTCTCTGCCTGTCGCTTCTGTACCATGCCTGCACACCAGTCATCACCGCGAGTGACCACTGCAAGCGTAGCAAGTCCAGATATCTCATATAAGGGGTGTGAACGGTTTCTGCTCTGGGATCACAGCAAAGTTAAACTTTCACAGAGACGCAGACAGGTTTTACAGGTCCAAATACGGTTCCTTCCTTGCTTCATTGGCACAACCATCATGGACAGTGAACACAGGTGCAAAACAAAAACAAAACAGTAACCAAAGAAATTCCTACTCATCTGAGCACTAATACTAGCACCTTAGTGTCCTCCAGTGGCTATATGGGAGAGCCTGGGTATCTCCAGTCTGTACCCTCTCAGGCCAAATGTCTTGCCCTGGTTAGCAGCCACATCCAGTCAGCTGACTAGCTGACTTATATAGGCCAGCCAAACTCTGGCCTGGAACATGGGGAGCAGCCAACCAGCCAACACTTTGATTACTCCCATTAAGAGCCGTCCCGGATTGAGCTGTAGGCAAACAGCTATACTAGCTGTTCAACAGCTGCTAACTACATACTGCAGCTGACACAACTAACGCAATGGCTCCTACCTCCAATATCTTGGTGACATGTAACTGCCACCTACCAATGGTGGGACTGTGCAACTTTATTTCCCTTGAAGTTGCTTAACACCTATTTACCATTATGCATGTAGAAACCTGGCTGGGATATACACCCATTACAGACCGTCCCAGCTGCCAGTTTACGGGGGTTAAAAGGTGAATTATAGAGAACTCCTTAGGGTATGTTCACACAGTGTCTTTGCGGACCATACTTTGGGGTTTAATTGCTCTGCAATACACCCGAAGTACGGCCAGCAAATATGGTAATTCATAGCTCTCATTGAGTGCTATGATTACCTGCCGTTTTCCTCACTGCGTGTTGTGCGCTGGGAGAAAGAAGTGACCTTAACATATGAAAGTGAAGTTCAATGGGTGCCGGCCGGAGCGCTGACCAGTGCGTACTTCTAAAACACCCGTCATATAGCATCACGCACAGGAATGCGCCTCAAGATGCCGTGTGAACATACCCTTAGACTTAGCTCCTTGGCATGGCCCTATGCCAAATCTCGTGTCTGACACAGAGAATCTATTACCTGCTTTTGACACTTTTATACTGAAAATCATGGTCAACTAGATGTTCCAGTTTAATTGAAAAAGGTGCTTAGCCAGAAAGCACACCCCTAATCAATTAAGTATATGGATGCATATGATGTATATGTTGATAGATTTTCCTGGTATACACTATGTTGAATATGCTGGAGATGCACACCATATGTGTTGTGAACAGATCCTAACTTATATGGAGGCCTCCCTTCTGAGGCTCAATGTCAGATGTCATGGGAAATGAGAGTTAGACATGTCGACTTTCAACATGTTTAATTCTTGGTTATTTCACGAGATGAGCAGCTGCCAAAGGTGTCTTAAAGTGACTTGTCTTGTGTCCACAGTGAAATAAACATGTTTATGAGGCAACCAAATCATAATCTAAAAAAACACCTCTTCCCTATTATCCAAATAACACCTTCCTCTATAGATTTGAGGGAAAAATCATGTGGTTAAAAATTAAAAAGACAATTACATTAATAAGATATACTCCTACTAGATACTTGTATATCTGATCTTGGAGGCCAGCAGTGTATATCTTCAAGGTCTTAGCAGAGATTCTCACTATTTAGAATTTCAATCTTAGGTCACTTAGAAGACCCCTTTATTCAAAATGAAAATTGGAGAGAATTGGAAAATACACTTTTTGAGTTACAGGAGTCTTTAAGAACTTAAAGGGACATGTATGAAAACTGTCTAGGCCTGAGACATTCATTGTTGCCCATAGCAACCAATCAGAACTCCCCTTTAATTTTTTCAGAGCACTATATGAAATACAAGGGGCGCTCTGATTGCCATGAGCAACAAAGAAAGTCTTAGGAGGTGTTCACACGACGTTTTTGGATCCGATTTTGGATATGAAAACCGTATCCAAAAACACAGCGCCTATCGGATCCAAAACGCTTCCAACAAGGAGTGTATATTGTTGACATGGATTCTACTGCATTTTTTGGCAAAGATTATCCCCATCTCAATTAGGCTAATCCACATCTCAGCTACCCAACATGGAATCTGGGTGAACTTTATGGCAAAGAAGTGTTGTGTTACTTCTATTTGTTTGAAATGTTTTGAAATCCAAACTGAATTATTCAGATTTTGCACAGATTTTGATGTGGAATCCGATGCATGAACATACTCTAAGGGTATGTTCACATGGTCTAATTTCAGCGCGTATTTTGCGTCGTATTTGCGCTCCAATACAAGCGAAATTATGGTAATCCACAGTTCTCATAGAGAACTATGGATTACGCCTCCTCTCCCCGCTCGTACAATACGATCGTATTGTACGCGCGGGGAGATAAGTGACATGTCAGTTACTTGCGGTGAATACACGCCGCGAGTAATGCATGTCAATGGGGCCGGCGGGCTGCCGCCTCCCCGCGCCGCAAGATTATGCACTGTTCAGTGCGACTGCCAAATCACCCGGCGTAATTGCGGCCGTACTGTACATGCCGCATTTACGCCGTGTGAACATAGCCTAAGGGCTATATGTCCCAATACGAATGCGCCATACTTTTGGTGTATTTTGTGCCCCAAAAACTTTTGATGCCAAATTCTTGATATAAATGAACTGTAATATACCAAAACTAGGCGCATTATACTCCGAGCACGACAAATTGTAATGCACCTAAAAAGGCGCATTAAATATAGTAGCAATGATACGCTGTGCGCCTCCACAACGCAATGCACCTCACTAGATGCATTATATATACTATTAATGATACATTATGCGCCTCTGTAACGCAATACTCGATAGGCGCAATACTAGATAGGCGCAATTATACGCTATGCACCTCGATTGCGCAAGGCGTCTTTTTAGGAGCATTAAAGGAGTCGTCTCACTACAGGCTTTCAGCCTATCTCAGTGTGTCTGGCAGCATGGGATTTTTGAATTCAGGGGCGTGCTTCTTGTCTGCCTCTTCTCTTCCTCCTTCCCCCCTCCCCTCAGCACACAGACAGCTCTCCTCCTCTGACTGCAGTAACTTCTATACAGCAGGGGGAGGGCGAGGGGGTTTGCTGCCAGAGTTAACCCTGTGTGTGCCTGCCTAAGTCTGCTGCTCACTGCTGAATTAGCTGCACTGTGCGGCTGCTGTGGCCGAGCTCTTGCTGTTCCTCTCCACAGGAGTCAGGAGACAGCAGGGAGAGGGCTGATCAATGAGTGTGGAGCCAGAGGTCCTGTGAAGCTGTGTATGCTAGTAGCAGAGCAGGGGGAAGTAAAGGTTCCTATACCCCCTGCTTAGCATACAAATCTCCAAGGACATCTCAAACCAACAAACAAACCGTCCCCCATCAAACAGACAAAAAGGGCACCTGTGAATGGTTACTATAATCACAGTTCACAATACAGCAACAGGAGAGATATGAACCTTCACATGCCCCCCTGATCGTTCTTTTGGGATATTCAGAGTCCACAGACACGGGTGATTATATAACACATTTCACCGTACATCCTACGCCCAATACCCCACCTCTCTCTCCTCAATCTGTGTAGAGAGCAGGAGGGAGCAGGCACACACAGGTTAAATCCGGGCAGCACAGCGCACAGACCAGAAGCAGAGCCCTCCCCCCCCCTTCCCCACAGAAGCATCACATACTGGGGGGGAGGGCTCCGTGCCTGACCGTATTGAGAAGCTAGAGCACCACACTGGCAGCCATGAGAGAAAAATAAACAGGTCAGGGGCTAAGTGTTTAGGAGCGATGTACTCCTACACCAGGGAAAATTTCCCAAAAACATGGGACATTTGTAATGACAAAATTTTGCAAAGCTCTTGTTTTTTTAAAGATCTTTTAATTAAAACCCAATCTTTGAGCGAGACAACCCCAATTTACTATGCAATGTATAAAAAAACCCAATTTTAAAAAGGGATCTACTTTCAGAACGCATTTTACCGATTAAATGCCCCCAAAACCCCAGGGCTCACCATTTTCGGAGATGTTGCCTATTGCTTAATATCCTGATGGATGCTAATTTTTCAGCTGTTTATTTCTGAAGAACGGATCTCTCAGATCATTGCTAAATATAAAAAGTTCTTCTGAATTATGACATTTTTTTTAAACAGACTATTGGATGAGTTTTCTACAGTCCGACTGATAGAAACCATTCATTCATACAATGTTTTCCTCACTTTTTCCCCGTAGCTGCCCTCCAGCATGCAACTTTGTGTTCACCCGTGTTTTGCGAAAATGGGACCCCGCACAGTTTTCTTACTGTATTTGGGTTTTTGATTTTGGCGGGGGGGTAACAAGGAAAACCCCTTACACAGTAAATCCATTTTTAGGGTTCACAATCTCATACGTGTAAAATCATCTGGCTTTGCTGTTACAATGAAATTTTAATGGTTAACCTTGTTAAAAAATACATTTATTCTACTCCTATCAAACAAATGCAGGTGGGGAATCAAGTTTTATATTTATAGCCAAAATGCAACCTTGATAAAAGATGTAATGTAGTAAACTATGGAAAATAAAGATAGAGACAAATAAGTGTAGATAATTCATCATTTGACATCCTGAAGGTGACCATACATAGTGAAGGTTCTTTGGCTTGGTGATATATTTGAGCAAGAAGTTAGGAAGAGATCAGGCTGCAAATTATACAAAATAACTTACAAAGAGTTAATCCTGTAATTATGTTTTTTCCCCCACAATAGGTTCTACAGTGGGAGGGATCTTTTCAAATAGTGTTTAAAGAACACCATGTACATCAGTGGTCGGCTGGGGGGTCTGGGGCCCACAGGGAAAGAACTCGGGGCCTCTCAGACATAAATGCGCCCATTTTACCACATAATACAGTGTGCAAAACAGAACGTATTTGAGTACAATGTATTACAATTTTTCAGTCTACCATATCAAGACACAGGGCTAATACTCCATCCATACCCCCCCCCACCCACATACAAAATCCCCCCCACCCACTCAATATCCCCCCCACCCACAAACAATATCCTCCCCCCCCACATAACAAATCCCCCCCCCCCCCCACATACAATAAACCCCCCCCCCACCCCAAAAATACCCCCCC